>JAODKF010000103.1:28883870-28933825 GCA_026779585.1 Mormyrus proboscirostris
ATATACATACCCACACTCACATATATCTTTATGAAGAGTGCAATAATGCACTGTATAACCATTAGATGTTATTGCCATTGTTTCATTGAGGCACAGCAGGCAATAACATTACAATGGTATTCCCTGAGTTGTCCATTTAAAACAACACATAAAAAATATATACCAGATAAAAAAATAAGATTAAAAGAACAGCAGTCTTATTAATCAATAGATCCTGAGGGTGATCAGCAGACAGAAGGGACAGGAGGACAATTAACTGAATTCTGTACAATAGTTCTGTGCAGTACTTATTTATTAGTACAATCACCCCAGCACTATTTACTACTTCTACCTATACCCTCATCTGTAACAGTAATATATGTGTATGTGTAACTGTATTTGTATCTGTATGTGTAACTGTATGTTGTTTGTATATTGTATGCTATGGTGCTACTTGAAACTGAATTTCCTGGAGGAACCTTCCCGAGGGATTTCTCCATTATTATATTCAAAGTCAGTTTTATTAATGATGTATGTGGAAAAGTCCGGTCATTCGGTTTTCGATTGGTATTAAAATGCAGATTTTGTAGCCCAAATCTCATGCCAGGTGTCTACTGCAGAACTAAAGTGACACGTACAATGCATCCAACATGCCTGGGCCTGCCCCAGTATGTCCACCTGACACGTTTACCGTGCACCATCCTCTACCTGTTTTAAAGTGGAGGCCAGAAAGAAGATCAAGTTCCACTAAAGTTATTCGTCCAGTGGATACTGTAATTTTTTCTGAAGCCAGACAAGTTCGGGCCTGACCGTGGTATGTTTGCCTTTGTCAATGAGCAACAGCCTTTGTTCTTGTGTAAGGAGAACAGAATCAGTCAACCAAAAATGCTATAATGCTCAAAAGAAGGGACTCAAAACCCTTTTTGCAGGGGGTAGTTATGTAGTTCACATGAGTGGAAAGTGGACAACAGCAGTTTATTAATTACAGCTCTGGGAAAAATTAGAAGACAGCAATATTTTCCATTTCACTTATTTCTCAATTTATGGGAATGCACCTGTATAAAATATACATTTTTTTTGCAAACTCCAGCCTGGCTGTTCCCTGTTTCTCAGTGATGAAAGGCTTCTTCCTTGCTTTATGAGTCTTCAGTCCTGCTGATGAATTGTCCTAGCCGTGACTTCACACCACTTAATGTTTCCCATTCTACTTGAAGGTCACTTGAGGTCATCCTCCAATTTATGAGGCACTGCCCGATAAGTTGACGGTCATCTCTGGCATTAGAAAGCAGCTTCAGCCCTTCACCTGAATAGTTTCTGGTCATTCCTAGATTCACATAGTTCTTGTGTGCTGCTGTCTTAGAAACATTGAGCCTGGAAGCAGCCTGCCTCACAGTGTAGCCTTCTGCCAGCATAACCAGGATTAAACCAGGATTAAAAAATGCATATTTTCAAAAAAGATATATATATTTAGAGTGATCTCTTAATTTATTCCAGAGCTGTATATACAGTGAGGGAAATAATTATCTGACCCCCTGCTGAATTCTTAAGTTGACCCATTAATAAATAAATGAGAAGTCTATAATTTCATGGGTAGGTTTATTTTTACAGCAAAAAAATAGATTATCAACAAAACAAGCAAAAAATATCACCATGTAACAGTTACAAACCAATCTGGCATTCATCTCAAGAAATAAGTATTTAATCCCTTGGAACACATGCTTTAGTACTTGATGGAGTAACCATTGTTTGGAAGCACAGCTGTCAGACGTTTCTTGTAGTTGGTCACCAGGATTTCATGCAGGTCATTGGGAATTTTCATCCACTCCTCTTTGCAGACCTCAGATCTTTAAGGTTTTTACACTGTCACTTGGATAGACGAATCTTGAGCTCCACATGTTTTCTATGGGATTCAAGTCCGGAGACTGGCTAGGTCACTCCATGACCTTAATGTGCTTCTTCTTGAATCACTCCTTTGTTGCCTTAGCCGTATGCCTAGGGTCGTTGTCTTGCTGGAAGACCCACCCGCAATGCATTTTCTGTGCCCTGGCTGAAGGAAAGAGGTTCTCATCCAATATTTTACAGTACATTACCCCGTCCATCTTTTCCTTTCCAGCCATCCTGTACCCTTGGCAGAAAAACACCCCCAAAGCATAATGCTTCCACCTCTGTGTTTGACAGTAGGGATGGTGTTCCTGGGGTTATAGTCAGCATTCATTTTACTCCAAACACGACGAGTAGAGTTCATGCCAAACAGCTTGATTTTGGTCTCATCTGACCACATCACATTCTTTTAAACTTGGAATTATTCAGGTGTTCACTGGCATACTTCAGACAGCCCTGAACATGGGCCCTCTTGAACAGGGGTACTTAGCGAGCACCGCAGGATTTAAAATCGTAACGGCATGATGTGTTACTGATGGTTTTCTTGTTGACTGTAGTCCCTGCTGCTTTGAGATCTTTAACAAGCTCCTCCTGTGTAGTTCTGGGGTTAGTCCTCCGTTTTTGAATAATTGCACCAACAGTTGTCACTTTCTCACCAAGCTGCTTGCTGATGGTCATGTAGCCCATTCCGCCTTTGTGAAGGTCAACAGTTCTGTCTCTGATGTCCTTAGACAGCTCTTTGGTATCTCCCATGGTGATAAGGTTGAAGATGTAGACAGATTAGTGACCCAAGAATACTGTTTAACAAAGTAATGCCATTAAATGTCAATGCTGTTTTGGTATCTGTTAATACTTAATTAAGTACTACTTGTGTTGTTTTGTGTTAATGCACATGTACGTAACCTAATTTCTTGCTGGCTTGTAGGGCATCAAATAATTATTTCCCTAGATAAATAACAAATTGATTTGTACCTGTTACATAATTTTTTTTTTATCTTGTTTGTTTTGTTGAAAATCTATCATCTGATGTTGAAATAAACCTACCAGTGAAATTACAGACTTCTTATTTTTTTATAAATGGGTCTAGTTAGAGGGGCGACATGGTGATGCAGTGATTGGCACAGGTTCGAGTCTCCGCCTGGGTTACACGTGTGTGGAGTTTGCATGTTCTCCCCGTGTCGTCGTGGGGTTTCCTCCGGGTACTCCGGTTTCCCCCCACAGTCCAAAGACATGCTGAGGCTAATTGGAGTTAATAAATTGCCCGTAGGTGTGCCTGTGTGAGTGAATGGTAACAGTGTGTGAGTGTGCCCTGTGATGGGCCCCTGGTTGTTCCCTGCCTTATGCTCATTGCTTCCAGGATAGGCTCCGGACCCCCCACGACCCAATAGGATAAAGCGGGTTGGAAAATTAATGAATGGGTCTAGTTAGTAATTCAACAGGGGGTCAAATAATTATTTCCCTCACTGTGTAAAACTACATGCCTACTCATGTCTCTATTCAAGATTCAAAGAGTTTATTGTCGTATGTACATGAGAAAGTGCATTTCTCTGTGCAATGAAATTCTTTCTTTGCTGTCCACACAAAATGGTACAATATAATAGAAAAAAATAGTAAATAAATACTTTGAAGAGTAATGTGCAAAGGAGCTTAATGTGCAAAAAATTACAGTATGAGGTAGGTGATGATGTCCATTAATCATACTCCTGTTGGCTGTTAAGGAGTCTGACGGCAGTGGGGAAGGAGTAGTTGTTGAGTCGGGTGGTTCTAGATTTCACACTTCTGTCCCTCCGTCCTGAGGGCAGAAGTGTGAACAGTCTGTGTTGGGGGTGTGTGGGGTCTTTGAGGATGGAGGCAGCTCTCCTCTGGACTCTGTGGTGGTAGCTGCTCTGCAAAGAGGGTAGTGGAGTCCTGATGAACTTCTCCGCGGTCTTCACCACTCTCTGCAGACGTTTGAAGTCCATAGCAGTAGTGTCGCTTTACCACGCGACGATGCAGCTGGTCAGTGTGCTCTCCACAATGCAGCTGTAGAAGTTGCTGACATATTATGTGACATATTACATATCTATACATATCTAGTGACATATTATGCTGAGATACACTCATTTAAAATATACCAATTTTCCAATATTTGGTCTACAATGGTGCCAAGAGGGTCTAAATGCAAATGGAACATAAAAAATATTTGAGCTTACGAGTGATAGACATTGAGTACTTTTTTCTTTATAGACACATTTTCAGCATGCCTTTATGCAGGCTCTGGTATGGGTACTGCAACTGCAGTCTATTAGTGCAGGATTTCAAAATTCAAGGTCAGTGTTAAGCTGGAACTGAAGACCTCTTTAGATGGCTACCAGTGATTGAAGGACATGTGAAGAACGCTGGAAGTGTTGATGTATACATGGAAGTCTTGGTTGGTTATTATTTTTGAAGAAACATTGCAGTGTTTTTGTAGCACATGAATGACAAGTCAAATAATAGCGGAGAACAGGGATGGTTGTCATACATTTTTACTCTCTACCCGAAGTGTTTGTGCCCTCTGATGGACTGGCATCCCATCCGAGGTGCAGCCCCTGCCGTGCCCCCTGTGCTGTCTAGAATGTCCTGCACCAATGCTTGGAAGATGGAAATGTTTTATGCTTAAAAATAAAGATCCCCCCATCGAGTTAGCTAACAATGGTAGATTGTTTCTCCTGAAAACACCAGGTTAAAATCCTTTAATATATTTTTTTTCTTAAAAGGACTAGTAATGCACAAACTAGTGTTCTACTTCAAAGATAATGTTTCACATTCCAGACGTTTCTGAATATCAACCATCACTGCATTCACCTCCTGATACCTATAAAAGTGACAGAGCAAATATTTTGCCTATAAATTTATGCTGCTGAAAACTGGATGTACTGGCTTTTTAATGCCTTCCTTTGTGTGCTCACGTCATCTACATAATCTAGTTAACCTTGGTCCATGCTCAAGAAAACCCAGTATTGCTATGGAACACAACACCATAAGACAATTTTAAAAATTCACTATATTTATTGCATGGAGTGCTTAGGAATACAAATAATATAAAATCACAACTGCACAGACTTCATAGTCCTTTGGAGGACCCACGAGTTCTAGTAATAAACTTCTGTCATTGTCTCTTCATGTTTTTCCATTTACACAATCAGTTTATGTCACCTTAAAAAACGAAGCTATCCTAATGAATAATCAAAAAAAAAAATAAATAAATAAATTACCTCGGCATGTTGAAGCCATAATTGTGAAAAAAAAAAAACATTTTCATTAAATGTCTTCTCATGAAATTCAAATAGCATTCAATATTTTTTAAACTTCATCATAAAAATGGAAGCATAACAATGACAGCTGAGCAACGGAGCCACACACTGGCACCTTAGTGCGAATCATTTTAAAATCTACAATAGGTACGTATACTTACAGACAATAATCATACAAAGCTATATGTAGCTACCATAGATTCTTTTAAATAACAGGACTAGCAAACAGCTATAATGATTTCCAATGCATTAACATAGTCCTTCAGCAGTACTCTCAAAAAAGTGTTGGATACAAATCAGTAACTTAACCGTTGTTTTAAACAAATAACAATAAAGTGGTAGGTTACATGTAACTTAGTTTCTATACGATAAAGGAGGACCAAAGTCTCTAATGAACATTTTAATTTATTGGGATTATATCACAAAAACATCAGGAGCAAAAGATCTTTATGTGTGACCTCAGCAGGATACCTGTCAATCAAATCTCAAATGAATCAAGAATCAAGGTTATATTTTTCAAGAATCAAGGTTATATTTTTCACGTCTCATCAATTGTGTTTCCGTATAACAAATCTGAGAATGAGCAAAGGCAGACAATCAATCGTAGACTTCATTACAAATTTCAAATACCCTTAAAGAATTTTCAAATCACTTGCATTGATGTGAACAGTTGTTGGATTTAATTCAAGTATGATAAGGTGGCATTTCAAGCATTTGTGCAACGTTAACTGTGTAAAACTGCATTATACTGTGTTCCAATAATCTCTATTGATCTTTCAAAATGTCTCTGTCAAACAATATAGGAGAATGAATATGCAACAGAAGTAGTTTCTCTATCCTTCCATGAACTGTAGTCTGTCAAAGTGCATGTGCATGGAAATCTGGAAGTCATTTTTTTGTGCTTCTTCATACACTCCCTTTTAAAATTTGCAATATAATCTGGATCAGTAATTTATAAATGACCCTAAACTATAGGTCATACATAGCTGACACACGGAAACATCGATGCTTCAAAGTGATGCCAATAGCCCCCAACACAAGAATCAAGAATCAACTGCAAATGAATAAAGTTTCTGTTTGAAAAGCAACAGGGGACAAAACATACATCAAGAAGACAGATTGTCCATCTGTGTTTATGATGCTAATATAGCAAAACTGAAGTGTTTATTTAGGTCCAGCAGATCAAGTGGACATTTGTGGAGGGACTGGGGGGGGTCACAGATATGACTCTGGCCTTTCCCAAGGCTGCATCTCGTTCATGAAGCCCTCACAGAAGGGGAAGCTGTGCTCCAGTGGAAGAGCAATGCCCTGCGCCTCCTCCTTGAACTCCTCCCATGGGTGTCGCGGAGGCTCCACAAACATCTCCTCAAAGTGCTGTGCCGGCATGGGGACCTGCTGCAGGGCCCCGATGGCAGCATCCCCCTCCGAGTAACCGCAAGGCTGCTCGAACCCGCCGCTGTACCACTTGCCAGCGGCGACCATATTCCGGCCCTGCATGGAGAAGTCCGGCTCACACCCCAGAGAGTTGAGTGCTGCGTTGATGTCCAGTTCCTCGAAGTTACTGCTGCTGCCACTGAATACATCATCAAACACAGAGCACCAGTCAAAATCCCCTTTAAGCACCTCTGTTTCCTTCACCTCAGGGGCAAACGCCTCTTCTTTGGGCCTCCTTTCCACTTTACAGCTTCGCTTAGGGGAGGACTGCTTGCGTTTGCTGCCTAGTCCCGCCCCTCTCTGGAATCCTCCGTTAGTCTGAAACTGCTCAAAGCCAAGCTGGTAGCCATTTTGATACCCCAGGCCGATCGGACAGTAAGAGGCCTCTGAACCAGATAACATCTTGCTCTGCCTCAGGGAGCTGAATTGATTAGAAGGCATCCGCCGGCGTTTGAAAACACCGTTGACGAACATGTCGGCGTACTGCGGATCGATCTGCCAGAAACCCCCCTTTCCAGGCTCATCCTTCTGCCTGGGCACCTTCATGAAGCACTTGTTGAGTGACAGGTTATGGCGGATCGAATTCTGTGGAAAACATGGCAAGAAGTCAGGAAAAATTTACCAAATCACTAAAAAAGCAACAATCAGTGGTAAAGAACAACTGATTTTCCCTCCACATATTCCAAATATTTCTAAAAGACCTTTTTCATTAATAGAAATACAAACAATGCACCACAACATCAGCTCTTCTCTCCCTTGTGAGTAAAGCTGTTCTACTTTTCCCCCAGAGCCTGTCTATATATGTATATTTGCGGTTTCTGTTTAAATAAACAACAAAACCCAGGCTATAGGCCTACCAGAAAAGATGAGAATGGCTTTGTGTTAGCCAGTGACTAGGTGTATAAAGCACACTGCCATATCTGCCTGCACTTGCACGCAAATAATGGCCCTTCTTATTACAGAGATTCATCAGGCTCCGTGCGGTCTATCACTGACATCCAGATTACCCCTGTCATTTGCATATGTTTTATGATTTTACTGTCGCCTCGCGGCACGCCGCCAAACACAGTAATTTAGCGCACTTGTTTTTTTGTGCGAAAACTCTTAATGCCAATCAAAATGTAAAAAAAAAAATCTTCACACACATATTTCATGCTAAATCAAAAACACGGAACCAGTCATTCAGCCCTAAACTGATATTCAGTTCCATTCCACTCAAAGATATCATTCGGCTTATTGTGTGATTCTGCATTTACGTCAATTTACCCAGTGACTAGACAGCAGCCCTTATCAGCAGCGTACATGGAGCATAGTCCCAAAAAGATAACAGTTTGCAGCACCCATGCTGTGACATTACATATTGTATAGGTGAGGAGGCTTTTAACTGATCGTTTACAGGAAGTAAGAAGCGAATGGGGAAAACACACCAAAGTATTTAAAGAACATGCAACGATTTCCAGTATGAAAGCTGTGTGGATTTCAGACATTAAACATCCAGATTTGCTTAGAGAAACAAGCTCCCATTGACAAGACTCCCTAGGACAGGAGGCAGGCTAGAGCCAGAAAATATTACTGTGTAATCCACAGTTCAAGCATGCATCACATTCACTTTAAGATAAACTACTGTAATGCAAAGCATTTTACAGTATTCTTAATGTTTCGCCGTCAAAAGGTTTCTTCTTCCACGCACACATAATAGGCTACTATTATTACTTAAAAAAAAAAAAAAAAAAAAAAAACACGTCCCCTTCTTGTTAATAGACTGCTACTCATTTAGTATAGCCGCAATACAATAAAGAAGCTAAAACCCCAGGACCATTTTGGGCCACACGAGCGACTATTAAGCCCCTTTGTGTGCACCTGTCACACGCACCCTTCTGCTGCCAGGAACAGCTCATGCATTTTTTAACCAGCGGGTAGGATGTTCACCCTATTTGCGGAGAATCGGTACATTATTAGTGGCATCCGCTCCTGTGATTCCATATCGATTGCTGATATTATACCAAACAATGCTATTTCTTCACAGGCATTGTGATATAAACTCGAAATAGCAACTGTCAAAACATCAAATTGAAAGCGACTGTTTAAACATGGTTATTTAAATTATTAGTTTGTCTGTTGGGCTGCATGCGTCAAACACGTTTAATATAATTTCATTCAATGTATAAATATTTGTGTTTATATGCTTTTTTTTCTAAACTTCACCCCCACTTACCTTGTCCCTCGTTAATAATAAATTAAGCAGAGTCCCTTACCTGCCAGCTGGGATCTGCGTGTCTGTAGTAGCAGAAGTTTTCTGTGATCCAGTTATATATGGCAGAGAGAGTGATTTTAGTTTTCTTGCTAGCTTGCATGGCCATGCAAATAAGCGTGGCATAAGAATAAGGAGGCTTTACTTGGTGGTTGATCTTATAGTCTATTTCCTCATGAGGGTTGCCGGGTGTTGAGACTTGTTGATTGTGGGTTATGGGTTGATGCAGATAACTGGTGCTAGTAACGATGGCTGAAACGCTGCTGGAAGTAACAGGCTTTCCCAGATTCTGGGGCATTCCCGTAGCAGCCGTATCTCCGGCGGTTGGACTCGCCGGCGAGCTGTTACCCCGCGGACACACGTGTTTGTGATGCGTGACATTTTGTGGGAGATCACCGGAGCTGGGGGGTATTTCCAGGTAGGCGCTCAGGATCGAAAAATCCTGAAGCCACTGGAGGCTGGTAAGACTGTCGTCAAGATGAACCGAGCCACTGACATTGTCCACATCCTCCGGATGGAGCATCATCCATTTCTCCTTAAATTTGTTGGCAATCTCTGGGCTCGTGAGCACGGGCATTGCGAGAAAATTACCGGCAATCTTGAAATAAGAGGTCTTGATGGGTGACGCGCAGATAGTGACCTGGGAGATAAAGAACAGTCAATTTCTGAATATCACAATATTGTCAATCCGTCTTCCTCGCCGCTGAAACGATATGCAATAAAGTATACTATATATTTGTGTTAGTAATAATGCACAGTAGTTTGTGGAACATTTCACATGCAATTCATTTAATATATTTCTTCATTTACATTAAACGATAATTTCGCAAGTTAAAAAAATAATTACTTTATAATCTACCGGATTTCGAAATAAATACAAGAATAAAGTATAAATGAAATGTCCCTCTTTAGAAAATAAACGAACCACTCGCAGTCACTATCCCGAGTTACATCCCTCTTTGGCTGATAGATGATGAGACGCTCGCAAGATGTACCTGTAGCAATACTGCAATCCTTGGATGTTACCTGCCTTTCACAAACGTCTCTGAGGTGCAGTTGTCCAATGTGCAACAAGTGTATAGGGTAGATCTTAAGCAAACCTGTTCAAATAGTCGGATTTCTTCTTTTCCTGTATATGAAATTACAAACGTCTGGATCTTTAAATGCAAACACTCAGCAACTTTATATCCGTGTGCATCTAAAACAATATCACTGAAAACGATTTGTTATTTACTGGTAATAACATACAAGCCACGAACGTTTCCTTCCCCTCCTTGCGAATGCTAAGGACTCTAATAATCCTATAAGCACATAGCGTGTCGCTGATTGGTTAAATGGTATCCAAGTTTCAGCTTTCCATCCATTTTCACTGGCTCGAGCGGAACGTGCCTTAGAACCATTAGGGAGCGTCAACAACAAAAAGCGCAAAAGGAAAAACGAAAGTGCGTTTCTATAAATGCACCAGTTTCATCAGTACATGCGGGATAGCACTACCGAGCTCCAAATTATCGTCAGTTCAGTTTTGGGGAGAAAAACAAATGCTTTTTCTGAATTCAAAAATATTGAAAAAACCAAAACTAGGCTATTAAAAGTAAAATGGAAAATGACTGAAAACCAAACACCAGTAAGTGAACTGGTGGGCATATACAGCTATGGGAAAAATGAAGAGACCACTCTATATATTTTTTTTTTTAAATCTGCCTTTTAAAGTCTTGGTTCTGCTGGCAGAAAGCTACACTGTGAGGCAGACTGCTTCCAGGTTCAAAGTTTCTAAGACAGCAGCACATAAAAACAAGGTGAAGTGAGAGACACTGGGAATAACCAGAAACCAGCCAGGTAGAGAGCAAAAGCAACTTTCTAATGCTGGAGATGACCGTCAGCTTATCTGGCAGTACTTCAAAAATCAAAGGATGACCTCAAACGACCTTCAAAACGAATGGGAAACATCAAGTGGTGTGAAGGGCACTGCTAGGACAAGTTTGTTATGGGCTCCTAGAAACAGGACTGAAGGCCCAGAAAGCAAAGAAGAAGCCCAACATCAATGAGAAGCAGCCAGGTTTGCAAAAAAATGTAGATTTTACACAGGCTCTTACCCATAAATTGAGAAATGAGTGAAAAATTTGCTGTGGTCTTAATTTTTTAATAAACCGCTGTTTACCACTTTCCAATAACGTCAAACTAATTTACTTCTTCGGAGTAATTAATTGATAGGTGCATACTGTCTTACTTAGGTCTACTGTAAAAAAAAATCAAATTTTGTGGTTGAAAATTACTGAGGTGGTATTAAACAATATGAACTGCAAGAGTGACCACTGGTGTGATATTGTGCACCTTATTTATTTAAACTCCAACATTTGCCTTTCGACATATTGGCCTATATACATGTAAATATATGATATATAATATGAATCTGAAATTTGCATTATTTGTGAACTCGTATAGTTCGTCTTAAATAGAAACTTTGGCTGGCCGATTAATGCCAGGGCAGCTGCAGTGGGAATCTGTGCCTCCAGACCTGCTTCACCCAGCAGGTTCTTGTGCACATTCCACACCTACTGTGTGACTTATACTGACTGAACACCAACCGAGAGGTGAATGACATCCAATACATATAAGCTAACACAAGGGTGTAACTTTGGTTTGAACATTGAAGGGGTTGAGATCTCCACCCATTTAGGGGAAGACGTGATTATTAACCTCCGCATCCCCCCTGTAATTAATGCCTATGAGCTAACGTTGGCTGGACTGTTCAACAGTGAAAAATGTCAGTTTAGCTTATATGTAAATATCTTTGTGTGCGATTGTTATTATAAATAGTTGTACCGTGTCCCCGGTTTATACAAGTGCATTTACCTGTGTGTGCCCCAATCTGTACCAGTTACTCAGTTACTCACGTGCTTTTGTGCCCTTTGTAAATAGCTGCCACGTATGCCTTATTGTCTGGCGTCATACCTCCCTATGTTGGCCTTTTATGTGTGCTGATGAGGTAATTGGTCTCTGTGTTAGTCCTTGTAAGGGCTATGATTAAAGAGCATGTTTTCTTTATAACCGTGTCGTCTTTTACATTCCTACAGCTGCGATGCTTCTGTCTGCTGCTAATTACATTGGTGTCAGAAGCGGGATGCCAGAAGTGTCCCCACTAGCACTGCTGGAACGGACACTCCTTGACATTGTTCGGCAGGCCGCTCCAGCCTGGCAGTCCTGCAGGTAGCTGTAGAGTGGTGAATGGGGAGAGTTGGTAGTTTCATGTCTAGGCTGGCCCTGGACCGCAGGCTTCGGGAGAAGAAACTTATCTGCTGGGGCTGGGGCTGCAGCAAGAGGGGACACCGGATGATGTCTTTGCCTGGAAGTCTGCCTTAAAGCGACTAGCAGACGAGCTGGGAGTAGAGCAATGACGGAGGTACTGCCCAGTCCCTGAATGCCCCAGAATCTTCAAGCCGCCCTTGCCAGCCTGCTGGTGCCCTGTTTGAGAAGACACCAGCGACCAAAGAAGGTGATCAGCACTGCGGACTCTGATCACTCACTGGCCATCGAGGGTTCCCTACTCACCAGCTGTGACTGCGAACGACAGAGGCAGTGGGCAGAGGCTGCTCTGCTCGGTCGTGAGGAGGTGTGCCACTGGCGGAAGGCCCACTGGCTCAGGAGCAGTGGGAGTGGAATCAGCAGGATTGGGAGCAGCTTTGTAAGTCCACAGAACAGGAGCAGCACTACTTGACTGTGCTGCTTAACCAGGAGGGGGGCGTGCTGTATTCAGGGGGCCCAGCCGGCTGGGGAGCGCTGCAAGCTTAACCAACCAGCGCTGCCAGTTTCAGAAGGACCTGGAGCGGCTGCACAAAGACACAGGTTCCCACAAAGTCATGTAAGGTGAAGGGTTGGAGCCTAGGGAGACCTGCAATGCCAGCACACATCAGTAGTGTTTGCCAGCCGCCTGGTCTCCTCAGCCTCGTCAACGCTTGCAAGCGAACGGCTGCCCCCATCATCAGAAACATAGCGGTGGCTGCTACCGGACCTCTGTAACTTGTTTGAGTCAGGATTGGTTGTGGTGGTCACAGGGGCGGACAACCTTTGGGGGGGGGGGCAGTGTAACACCAGTGAGATACATACTGGAGCCCATTAGGATTTCCTGGCATGCTTGCAAGCTCTGTAAATGGCCCTGCATGTAATTTCTATTGTAAATTCATGTGCTGTGTCCCCAGTTTATGTCAGTGTGTTGACTTGTGTGTGTCCCGATTCCATGCCCTCAGACCTTCCTGCCATTCAGGTGTCAGACCTCCCCATGTTTCCCCGTTATTCATGTCGATGAGGTGATTTTTTTTTGTCTGTCTTAGTTCTTTCTAAGGGCTATAATTGAGTAGCACGTTCTTTTACAATCATCTCTTCTCTTATGTTCCTGGCTCGACGATGTCTGGGTCCACTAGTCATTACAATAGTAATCTGTTTATAGGATTTGCTAGTTTCCTGACTTTAAATTTTTCAACAACAAATATTGTAGAGTTTAAAAATTCTGGCTGAAAATGACTTAATTGTAGTAATACATAAGATTCCACATATTTTAAAAAAATATCATTCAGACATAAAGTCACTAAAATATTAATAAAATTTGCTAGCATTTCAAAATGGCCACCAGGCAGATTGTGCACTTCTTGTTTCTTTATGGATAACATAACACTCACCAAAGTATGCTGATCTTGGCATTTGTATTGCTGTGAGAGTCCAAAGATCGATATAGTTTTTAGGACTTTAGGCTTAAAACTAGCTAAAATGCTCGAAAACAGAGAAAACTACCCTTATAAATATGGTATCTGTGACATCATCAGTTTTCACCTGTGGATATCAGCACCTACACTGTGTATACACATGAGCTACAGTGTAGTTAAGTAGGCTGAGAACACATAGTTCTCAGCCTACTTAACAAAAGGAGCCAGCATATGGGCCTATTTGTTCGATCCATGCTGCATGGCAAGGGTTTCCAGCCAACCAACTCATAACATGGGACCCTCCCTTTTTAGGCACCTCTAGGCCACCCAATAACCTGTAGCCCCATGAAACAGGAACAAATCTTAGCAAACAAAGGCAGTACTGGCAGAAAGACCTATAATGAATCACAGGTAAGACACTTCTTAACATTTTTATTTGAAGTTTTTAAGCCCGGGTAAACTGGAGGTGCTGTGGGAAAAGGTGACCAAACGGAGCAGTCGCTGAGTCAATTTAGACAAGTTTATAATTAAGTAAGTAATTAAGTAAGACTTACAGAAATCAGTTTGTGTTTGGTTAGCATGTTCTGAGTGTCTGTATCTGCGTTTGGACATGTGCAAATTGTTTGAATGTTTTAAGCATTTTATTTGGTGAAGGTCCTGTTACATGTGCTACTTTTAAATACGGGGGTTCTTCTACCTATTTCCCCTCCTGGGGCATTAGCTTGGCAACAAGGGAGCGTCTCCAAGAATACCTACCTTCCAGGCATCTCGGTCCTGGGCTTTCCGCTCCAGCTGACTCCAGGTGTATCCCATTCTTTTGGTGTCTGCTTCAAGATGTCAGTGTTACATATTATTTGGCCATCCTCTGTTTCTCGGTCCTTGGGGATTCCAGGTGAGCATTAGCTTTTTCACATTTGAGGCTGGTTTGGGGAGTGTGTGGCTGATCCATCTCCAGAGCCGTTCAAGAATCTCATCTTCTACAGGAAGCTGGCAGCTTCTCTGCCAAAGGTCTCATGGTGTTTGGCCAATTGATCCTGAAGGTGTTAACAAAGGTCTGTATTTTCCTCATTGTTTCCACTGTTGTCTTCCAGGTCTCTGCTCCATAAAGAAGGATCAACTCGATACCGGAGTAGAACAGTCTGATTTTTGTTTGTAGAGTCGGTTACTTAGAGTTGCAGATGTTCTTAATTTGCCTATTCATAACTTGACATCAGCATCAGTTCCACCTATCTGGTCAATAACACTGCCCGGGTAGATATAGGCATCCACCTCTTCCAAACCCTCACCTTCCAACAAATAGGGGGCTAAGAGGTATTAATTCTAACACAGACTTTCAAGAACTGGCCACAGAAATGAAAAAAGAAACAAAAAAATACAAGGAGCATTATCATTTGAAATGAGTAAATAACAGAAAATGCTTTTTACTTCCAGTTCTGTCACTGGGTGAAGGAAACTCAGATCTTACACACTGTATGTTTCCATTTATTCTTTAGGAATTGTTGGCATACTCAGCTTCTCAGCATAACTAAAATTATAACTAAAAGTAAAAACTTATTAATTAGTGCCACCTTGCTGAACTACAGCACTGTTTTGTCATGCGTTCCACTCCTCTCTTCCAACCCTATGTTATGGCAAACAGGATGCTGAAGCATAAGAATTATGTTGTGTTCACCAAATACACAACAATAAAGCTTGAATGGAGAAATCAAGCAACCAACCCATCAATCAGTTAATCAGTTAGTTAATTAACTGAAGCTCTGGCATCGCAAACCATGAATGCACAACACTATTAAATCAGTCTTTGAAAATTGGCTGGAGATTATTACGGTTGACATTTGTTCCAAATGGAGAACATGGAGCGTTTTAACATTTTAGGCACTACTGACAAGCATTCTGGCATTTAAAATCTTTGAATTTGAGAGCTTCGCTTTTTTTCTGAACACAGTTTTTGAGAAAAAAACATCACTTCCTTACTATTATTTTTCAATTTCCTTTCAATGTAAGGTTAGGGCATTTCCTAGATAATGTAGCACTTCAGCTGCTCTCTGGACCTGTACTGCACCACATTAGAGGTGCATTTTATGTTGAATTGCAAGCAAATTGGTTTCTTTATGAAGCAGAGGTGACAGAAAATCAGTAGACTGCTAAGTAAACAACGTCTGGGGCAGAATCAAGCTGGGTATCCACCTTTGCTTAGTGCCTAATGAAATCTTCGCTGTTAAAGCCTTTCTTCAAGACATGCAGTTCAATTTAGATAAATGAAGCATATTTTATATAAACTTTGTACCACATGAATTAAAAAAAAAATAAGCAATTGATGTTAAATATCTTTAATGCAATATTTTGACAGTCAAAGACGCAGCTTTGCTGTCTAAGGAAAATATCAGCCTGATATATTCATAGAGAGAAAATATATATATGAAAGCAGTGGCCCGGTGGCCTCCCCACAAGGTTCCTCAGTTATCTTTCCCCAAATTGTATAAGAAAGACAAAGTCAAAGGCTGCTGCCGTCAAACTTGCCAACCAGGGGGATTGGTCACATGGACTAATCATTTGACTCTTGGGAACCGGATTTGGGTCACCTATTGGGGATCCCTGTCTGATCTCTGGCTCAGAGAAAAGGAAACAAGAATAAACTGCTGATGACATAATGTATCATGGATGTGTACTTAATTTGGTCTTTATATAGGCATGTGCATTGGATTTCATATTGTTAGACAAGAGCGGATTAATTTGACATCATTAGGAGCCCCCCCCCCCCCAAGCACGCCACTTGGGCTGAAATAGAAATGGGAGAGAATTAAAAATGATGCAACACCAATAATCCACTAATCAGCATGCACAGTGCTGGTGGGGCACCATTATCAGGGGGATGGTGGGTGCGGATAGAAAGGTTTGCATAGTGTGTCCCCTTGTGTGTTAAAGTCACACCGGGAACAGTATGAAGTATCTAGGCTGTGCTATAATGAGAATGCCTGCAAACATTAGCAAATGTGGCTTTTTGGAAAAACACTAATCAGCTACAGGATTGATAAGTTGGTTTCATTTTAAAATGGGGCCCAAAATCTACGCTCACAGATTTAAAAAAATGCTGAATGATTCACTGCCATCTAGAGGTTGTTTTTGAAACAGCAAACAGGCTTACTGTACTGTATTTAAAGCAGGAGCATCTAGCAAGCCTTTTCCTATGAGACTATACTGTGGGCCCACATTCTAGAAGTGCCAGGAAATAAGAATGACACGAATAAACAAGGTTTCGTGTCAGTATGGACTTAAATCACTGCCTCCCAGAAATTGAGTAGAACACTTGCAATCTTCAAAGGCAAGGGTTTGTCTGGGAGGCAATAGGGTGGTAGAGTGGTTAGCACCACAGCCTCAAACCATTGGGACCAGCGTTTGAGTCTCTGCTGGAATTTCTGGAGTTCTATGCTTCCAACTTTGTGGGAACAGTTTGGGGAAGGTCCAGCAGAACCACACCCCAGTGCATAAAGCAAGGTCCATACCGAGATGGTTGGGTGGGTTTGATGTGGAAGAACCCTGACCTCAACCACATCAAATACCTATAGGATCAACTAGGATGGAGATTGAGAGCCAGGCCTTCACATCAAACATCAGTGCCATCACCTCCCAAATGTACCTCTGGATGAATCAGCACAGACTTCTGAAGACACACTCAAAAATCTTGTGGAAAGCCTTCCTAGAAGATTTCCAGCTAATGTGTTGTCATAAAAAATTGCTGTAGGTGTAATGGCCAAGTGTCTCGATACATTTGCCAATATACCGTACATTCTTAGGTGAGTTTTGAGAGCAGACCTGAGCTACACAGAACATGTAAACACTGCGCACACAGAGCCGAAAAATAATTCAAACCCCAGCTTTGAAGATGTGATGCAACTGTACTCCCCACTGAGCCGCTGTGCCACCAATAATGGATACCAGTCCATAGGAAGCTTTAAAAAAATTTGAGCCTATCGGATTAACACAAACCAACATTAATACTAATATTATAGCATTAGAAACTTGAAACAAGATTGTTAAAACCCACTGCTAATGCAAAAGAGTGGAGGTGGGCTCCTTTGAACATTTTATCATAATTTTAAATGCAGAAGCCATTAAGTTCAATGTAGTCATATTATCTAGATCCCTGTTAAGTTGAGATGCCACACATTTCAATTAACTCTGCCTTCATTGCAGCTTAACGTCCAGTGAAAGCCAACACTTCAAAGGCTAGATACTGCATATGCTTTTTAAAAAGTTTAATAGTTTTAACAGAGAGTAAATTTCCATGCAAAAAGCAAGACACAGGGCCCTTACTCTCAGCTGTCATCTTGCAGATATAAAATAACGGAAGCTTCTTACTGACTTGTTTCCTACTTGGAAGAAATTTTTTTCATTATATACTACTCCAAAAAATGCTATCCTGCACATCTTAAGATATTTAAAAAGGAATCCTGATTGGATTAAAGAACTGCTTGCCTGTCCCCAACCTCTAATACATGTTAAACTCAAGTTACTCTACCAGTATAAATTGCTGCCAAAATATACTGCAAAAAATAATACAGGTAAATGGACAGTGAATGACTATTGACTATTCATTATTGGGGGACAGAGGTAACTTTTTGTTTATTAAAATATGCCTCTCTAGAATAACACTTTTAAAAGGTTTAATTCTGATATGACGACGGTTTTGAAAAGGCACCATCTAAAAGAAACCTTGTTAATTCCATGATCAAGCACTAGTTCCCTTACAGTGAATCATAATAAACAAGTATCGCTCATTAAAATGTCTTTCTGGGGCAGATGAGGCACCTATTACACTTCCTAGACCAGGATGACCTTTAATTCAGCTGTCCAAACCCCGGTGTGCGGACTCTACAGCCAATCAGTCCTCTAATTAGAAATCTGATTAGGGAGTTGCAGCTAAAACTCGCATACAGTGGCCCTTTCTGGGTAAGACTGGCCAGCCCTGAACTAGACATTCATTGCAAAGCTGTGTAACTATTCCCAAAATAGTTAAAAGGTAGATGACTGTAAGAAAAGCAGCAAATGTATTGATGTAAAATGTGAAGCTGAACCGCTATCAGAAGTGACACCTCATTTGTGCCCATCATCCCTGCCCATTTCCCAGGTGTATTTTGGATTTTTGGGTATATTCTTAGTTTGTCAATGACAGTTAAAAGACACTGAAAGTTAAATCTGACCCCCAGACAGCTCCTTCATTGCAGAATTCTATAAAAGCCCTTCAAAGCAACTAAAATGCGTAAGTTCTGGATACTTTAGAGTAGCGATTTTATTTTTGAAAGGGGGGGAAAAAAAAGCCTAGAATTTCTGCCAGCCACTCATGCCGTGAGTGATGGCAAAGGCACACATACAGCAAAATGTGCGATTGCCGGGGTTACAGCAGCCAACTCCAGCCATAATTACTGCATCAGGGTGTAATACGGTAAATCCACAATATCTCAACTTATTTCACGGGTGAGATGATAATGGTGGATTCCAAAGGATCATTCTAGCTATATGTCACACTGAACATAATGGCATAATTTTTTATGAGGAAAACGTTATATACTTCTGTTATTCTTTACATTGTTACTACTGAAGATTATACTGTAATTCCTGCATAGATGACATATAGCATTGTTAAATTGTACTTATATGACAATATGCTGTTTACACAAGTGAATCAGAAAATATATGTATGCAAGAAACCTTTATTTTTAAATTACAAATGCACTAAAGTATGAAAAAGGTAACGGTATTTAAATTATAGCTATCCCTCAAACTAAAACATGCATAAAGGATAGCAGACTTTTTAAAATCTGCTTTTCTAGTTAGCAAGTAAAATATACAAGTGTATGCATATATAAATCTTCAGCTAAAATTAGCAATATAAAACAAAGAATAAAAGCTTGATTTAAAAATACTATTATTTAGCGAAACAATGCTTAGATCTAAGTACTTGAAATGATTTTTTAGATTTTGAGCTTTGAACAGAGAAAACAGCTCCTGACCAACAACCTTTGGTAAGCCTGACTTTTCACTGGCCAAGTCACATGCAAGGATGCAATGTTAGCCAGACAGAACAAGGAAACGTGGGAAGACATGAGCATAACACAACGATCTTAGAACAGAAACTACAATCGTAACGATTTGTGCTGACAGCCAGCATGCAGGCGGTACTTCACTACCAGAGCAAACCACTTGAAAACACTGTTTCTGATTTAGTCACTGTGAATAATGATGATTCAGGGTGACAACTGGGGAGGAAGATATTAAATGCAATAATTAATTCACTACATGTGAATCTTCCACCTTTACCCATTCAAGTGTTGGGGGTTACGCTCTTCATTTTCCACTCAAGACACCCTGGACATTAGTACAATTTAGGTGTGACAAAAAATACTTAATTTCCCACAAAGTAAGGTCATGGGTCAACCAGATAACCTTGGAAGGGAACATCAACGCGATAATTTTCAGGCATTAAAATCAGTTTGATGAGGAGCAAAATCTGATTGATCAAAATGGCAAATCAGATGTGTGATTGTGCTGCCAGGTATGAATAGTCCTGTGCCATTTTCAGTTGTGATCTCTGCTGTCTGGTAGAATGATCCAGTCTGCCACTGGCACAGATTGGCTGGCTGCTGGCGACGGGGCCTCTCTGGCTGGGGCTGACTTTGAGGAAAAGTGCCTGTTTCCAATGCATTAGTTTTGCACTACAACGTAGCGTAGCTGCTCTTCATAGGTGAGAGGTGATTCCTGGAGTTTGGACAGTTTTCCACCGACACATAAAGGCTAGGACACTGAAGACATGGTAGGTGATGACGACATTTGTACAAGTGCTGATTGGCACCAGTCATCCCAAGGCTGAATGCAACCAGGCGCGATCCATCGGACAAACGGACAGCAATAAGGACAGAGAGGGTGGACGACAGCTAGAGCAGGCAGGTCTTGGGACAGGGTAAGAGGAGGTCCAGAGGACACGCCCACTGCTAGGGAATGAGCTGCTCATCTTCAATGTGCAGACTGCTGGGGGGGCACAGCAGAGGCTGGCTAGAGCTGTTGGTGCTCTGACTCTTCAGACTTTCCGTGGACTCTGACGAGCCTGTGGATGCAGGGCAGAGTGAGGAGAGGTCAAGGGGAATTGAGAGGAGCAGAAACGTAGCCACAACAGAAAGGGAGCGGTATACACCGTACTCATCCCGTTTGTATACGATCCTATCAGTACTATTCAGAATATACATAAGCACACGGTACTGCGAAAAGGTCTAAGGCCATCAAAGAAAATGATGTTTAAATGATCTCAGATGATCTCAGATCTATGATGCATCCGTCAAAATGTGTCAGCTTAACCAATTCCAAACCTCTCCTAAGGTTAGCCCATACACCAATGTATTTTTTTGACTGGACCGCCAGCATACCATGTTTGGTTAATTAATGTGCCATTGAGTTCATTAATTTAATCAGCTAATTTAAGCGAGCTGGTGGCGAAATTTAACAAACACATGGAATGGCTGGGGTGCCCCTGAGAAGAGGTTTGGGAACTGGCGTTCTTCTAGCCATCCAATAAGACATCAGGAACTTTTCGTTGGAGAATAAACAAAAGTTGCAAGTTGGTGAGAACGCCAGTGGTGGAGGAGAGAGGACAGCTGGAACCTACCAGTGTTATTTCTCAATAGCAACACGGCAGGAGTCAGGAGCTGGGGCTGTCCCATCAAGAAAGCAAGCAAGCGGGCAGTGCAGGGCAGGGAAGGGCAGGAGGGTTAAAAAAACCAAGGAGAAAAGCAGAGTACAGGCGAGGTGCAGGGACAATGCAAGAATAGCAAGGAATTTATACAACCGGAAAGACCATTTACACCAAAGCATTAATTCAACAATCCGACTCCTTTTGTGCATGCAAACTGTAGACCAATACCAAGATAAAGACCATGACAAAAAACAGAAATTCCTCGTGCAGCAGTAAAGGTAGACAAATCGGACACAGAGGGGAAGGGATTAGCTCTCTATGACAGCAGGAAAGGTCCAGAGAAGGGAGTATGCACTGACAGCAAGAGTGGAAGAGGCACTGACAGGGGAGACTGGCTCACCAGGCAGCGAGAGCTCCACAGGTGGATCACTCTCTGTCTTTGTTAGACGGCTGTGCTCACTGCTGCTGTCATGAAAGATCTCACCCATAGAGTGAAGTCGATCTTCTGCACAGTGGAAGCAGGGAGGGAGTTAGGCATTTTAGCAAGATGTACGACTTAAAAAGTATGTTTGCAAAATGCGCTTAATGTCAAAAAGTGGCTGAAAACAGCTTCGAGAAATGAAAACTTAAAATGTTCTCATTCATGTAATGACTTGAAAGTTAACCAGAAAATCAGAGTTAATAAGTAACTTGAAAATGCACACTGTTAGTTCCTCCTATTATTTCCTTGTTTTTTTTTTTGTCCGTAATTACCTAAAGTCCCTTCTGGAAATTCTGAATCAGATTAATGACTAAAATATCCCCACACACACACACACACACAACAGCCTAATAAGTATGGCTCTTAGCTCTGAAACCTGAGCGGGCTTTGCCACACTCCCTGTCACACCACTTAGAGTACACCCGGTCGGTCACCCTGCACCCCATCACTCACCTTCGTCGGGAGTGACGGATCCCGGACCTTCCTCAGCAGCGATGGCCTGCAGGAGACGAGAGGAGAGACGGCTTCACTCCTAGCAGGATGCTAACGGGAGCAGCAGGCCGGGAGGCAGGGGAAGGTAGGGGATCTTACCTCGGTGGAGGCGGGACTGCTGGAGAGCAGGGCGTGAGGCTGGCTGTCAGACACCTCGGACAGCTTCTCCTCATCCTCCTCCTGAATGGGCGACGACGGGGACCTCAGGGTGCTACCGGGAACAGACCCACGTGTCAGAGATTCCACCGAACACTTTAGTCATTCCACATCAAATGTACAACCCCATTTCCAAAGAAGGGACCGTGTGAAAAATGCAAATAAGATCTAAACGCGATGACTGGTAAATTCTATTTTACCTAAATGTAACTGAAAACACCACAGACATAAGTTTGAACTGAACTTTTAGCTATTTTTGCAAATATATGCTCAAAAAGTTGAGACAGGGGCTTTTTTCCCCCCATCAGTGGAATGCTTTTTAAAAAACTGGGACATTCTGCGAATATGAATAGGTAACAGGTGAGACTATTCTGACTGGTATAAAAAGGAGAATCCACAAAAGGCTCGCGTCGGTACAAGAAAGGATGAGCCGAGGTCAACAGTTTAGAGACGACATTTCTCAATGTACGATTACAAGGAATTCAGGGATTCCACCATCTATGGTCCATAACATCACTAAAAGATTCAGAGAAACCAAAGAAACCACTGTGCATAAAAGGCAAGGCTGCAAATCAATACGGAATGTCTGTGATCTTCATGCCCTCAGACGGCACTGCACTGAAAACTGACATTCTTTTGTGATGACTGTAAGCAAACATGCTTGGGAATATTCTGCAAAGCAATGCCGGTAAGCAGAATTTGTCACAGCATCTACACTGTGTGTGGAATCAGGCTAGTATTGTTCCTTGAGATAATTTTCAGCAAAACCTAGGCAGAGTTATAAAAGTGAATTTATAGGTTCTCTTTTGCGCCAAGTAAATTTAAAGAGTCAATATCACATTAGTCTATCATAAACAGTAATAAAAGAAAAACACTTGATTATCAGTGTGTACAATTGCTAGGCAATCACAAACTAAGTGGATTTTTCTCTCCAACATCTACAAGTGGAAATTAGCGGGAGAACATTTTAACACAAATCTGAGGAAGCACTTCTTTACACAGCGTGTAGTTAGAGTACGGAATAGTCTTCCTGCTAGTGTAGCGGAAGCTGGAACCCTGGGTTCCTTCAAATCAGGGTTAGATAGGATTTTAACAACTCTGAGCTATTAAGTTCAGTTCTCCCCAAACGAGTTTGATGGGCCGAATGGCCTCCTCTCGTTTGTAAATTTCCTATGTTCTTACAGAAATATTAATAAAAATGTTTGTTATTCAGTCTGTATAAAGAATAAACTACTGGTCATTCTATTCAGTGCACTTGAGTGAAGTTTGCGTTTCAGATCTTAGTGTTTGTGATCTTTGACACACAACACAGCACCTGGTACTTCCAGAAATTCATACTGAGGTTTTAAAAAAAAAAAAAAAAATACAGTGATGTTTGTTGCTAAACAGTTTCTGAAAGTCTCCCCTTTCATTTGACACATATCTTTGGCAGTCAATTTGTGTCTCGCATTCCTCTGACAGGCATTTTACCATTTTTTCCCCCAACTCTCCGTAAGGTCGTTTTTTGAACCATTTTAATAACAATGACGCATTTGCTTAATACTTCTTCACAGGAAAGTGTCCATAGTTTCACTTCAATCAGAGAGTACTCAGAACGCAACTTCTGGCCATGCTCTATGGACACAGTCCATTTTTAATTGGATGTGAACTGGCAATATTGACCTGAAGAGAAGAACTAAGTAACATACTTGCATTTATAGACCATGTGCAGAAATATTAGGCACGTTAAGAGTCTGCTGTGCAAAGCGGAAGCCATACAATGGTTACATCCAGAAACGCCAAGATGCAGAGGGTCATTAACTCAGCCCAGAAAACGATCGGCTGTGCTCTCCTGTCCTTAGAGGAGCTCCACAGGTCCAGCTGCTACAGAAAAGCCAGCAGCATCCTAAAGGACACATCACATCCAGCACACCACTTGTTTGAACTGCTGCCCTCAGACAGGCGGTACAGAGCAAGTAAAGCTCATACAGACAGACCGAAAAATAGTACATATCAGAGGTTGACCGATATATCGAGCCGATATTTAGCATTTTTTAATGTATCAGCATCGGTCTATATCCGACTGCACTACGCTGATTTACAGACAGGCACATCTGCGGGCAGCCGTGTTATTGTTGCTGTGGAACACGTGACCCATGCTGCCTTGTACAGGACCCCAGGCAGAAGTTTTGGGAGAAAATGGTAAGGCTTAAATTCTGATCTTTCAATTAACTGTTTATTTAACTTGTTTGTTAGCAACTGTAGCTTACAGGTAACGTTAAGGATCACTGATTCTGACAGTTTTGTGCGCTTCTTGGAGGGCTCACAGACGGTTTTTTTAATCGTTAAAAATCATTTTAATTGTTAAAATTTTAATTATTACCATATCATCCCAATGTTATCAGTTCTGTTTTTTTCTTGTGTCTGAGAGTTTCACTGTGTGTGTGTGGGGGGCGGAGCAGGCAGCTCTCAAACACTGCAGCGTGTGTGAGAGTTGCATTACTCTGCCCCGATCACAGACAGCGCCGTCCTCGGAGACACAGAGCTGCTATGAACAATGCATGGCGGAGAAAACTGTTTGTTCAAAAGCCTGGTTACCATTCACTTGAGCTGATGCTGACAATGGTACTTCTGTGCAACTTTTTTGCATTTGAGAGCGGAGATTCGAATAACTTGTCAGACATCTAGATAAAAAGTGCACGACTTTGCGCAGTTAGTTTCCTCATTAAACATGTCTATCCTTTATACGGGCTTATACGTCGACGTCACAATCACTAGGGGTTTATGTTGTCTTTGCATACGAGGCTGTGTAATACGACAAAGTCATTTTATTTTCCACAATCTTTAGATTCTGATTGTGAATTAAGTTTCTTGTAAGCTCTCTGTCTAAACAACATGCTAGTGAAAGGTTTTGAGCCTTGTACACTACTCATCATACCATGTTGCACTTAGTTGACAGTGTTTTTTTTCTTTCAAAATGTATTACAGTGTAATTGTTTTAATAAGCATGGAATACTGAAATTGTAGAATGAATTGAAGATGAAGGCACTATAATAAAAATGCTAACCTTGCATTTTTTCTTCTGTTATAGTAATTGCTGTCTGATGGCTGAACAAAAAAATCTAATCCTGTGTGGCAGCATTTCACCAAGCCAACACCATGAAAAGCCAGGTGTAATATCTGCAGAAGGCTGGTGGGCTTGGTAGCTGAAGAAGTTTTTCACAAGCTGTATTGTGTTTTTGTTATTTAAATTTACATTAGTCAGTATTCAGTAAATGCTAAGTTGAGAAATTTTGTGTATCGTTTGTTATTATTAGTGTGATATTTTATCATGTAAATAGAGGGGAAAACATCCAATGTTCGGCCAAAAAATATGGGCAGCATATATCAGCCATCGGCTGACCCTGACTCCTAAATATCTGCATCGGCTATTGAAAAACCCATGTCGGTCGACCTCTAGTACATATCGCAGGGTCTGTGTGTGTGTGTATGTGTGTGTGTGTGTGTGTGTATGTATACACACACACACACACACGTACATACATAAACACACACGCACATATATTTCGTAAGTCATTATTTATATATTTATGAATTTAGAAAAACAAATGACGCTGATTAGTTCAAACTTTACATAATGTATTTTGAATTATAGGAGTAAAACTGAATTTATTAATGACTCCATTTTGGTTTTTTTTTGCATTTTCAACTGTACAATAAATAATTTGAGGATGCACTCATTTGTTTTATTGTATTTTTACAAACTAAGTAATGTGAACAGGATATATTAAATATAGTAAACAAATATGAATTATTTCTCACGCAGATTGCCTAATGCTTTAAACATACAGAGGAACCATATGTTTGTGTGTATCTGGGACACTTAATGCATAGTTCTACCATTATTTATATACAGAAACACTGTGTACACCACAAATCACACTGACACTGTGTTCTGACCCTCTGACTAACAACTGCAAGTATGCATTGAGAATTCCTTACTTTTAATCTATATTAAGTCTAGTTTTGACTCTGGTGCTCTAATCCCTGAGCATTTTTGACTGAGGTTTTGGCTACAGTCTTTATTTTACGCACAAGAGACACTGCCATTCCTGACCTGTGGAAAAAGAGGCATAATTTATGGTTTAATAACTGTAAAACGCTGACTTCTTAAGCAGCTCTAATTCCAGCCAAAAGCTTTTTTGTGCGTGTCAGCAGTGTGTCTAATCACATTTCAGTGCCAAGTACGAACTGGCGTATGGGTCTTGCATAACACTGGACACTGAAGACGTAGCTGGTGTCGCACATGCAGTGGGACGGGTCCAAAATCTGCCTCCAAAAATGTTTAATCGTTTGTGCTCCCTGTAGATAACGTCGGAGTAGACTTGCTACTCTCATTAGCATTTTTATTGAAATGTACACATAAATGAAGAAATAGGGTCTGTAATCATTCTATGTATTTTGTGGCTAGGGGGAACTGGAGCACATCACAGCCAAGGTTAATGTTTAATTGCGGGGCATGCTCTCACCTGTCAGGTGACTTGCTGACCTTGCCCTTCTGACCCCGTCCCGCGTCTCCGGAGCGCTCCACCGATCCAAGCTGCCGGCCCGACAGCGGTAAGGGATCCCCGAGCCCGCCGGAGAAATGGATGTCGTCATAGAGGGGGACCAATGGGATGCTGGGGGAAATGGAGCGCAGGCCATTGAGCGCCTCCAGGAGGGAGACGGGCTCAAAACCAGGTGGGACGTTGTCCGAATTCTGCAGCAAGATCGGCGGAGGGCCAGGTTACATTCAGTGCATATGCACGCATGCACGCACACAAACACTACACACACAGACACACTCAAATTCCCAGTTTCAATGAAGTCAACGCAGAAGTTGTGCAATATCAGCCTGACTGCCTTTCATTCTCCGTCAGACACAACATTTCAGAGCATTGTTGCTCCATGGATGGCTGTTTGGGCCTGGGAAGGAAGCCAGAGCTATTTAAGGAGCCCAAGTTTCTTGCTGGTAAAATGTGCAATAAGTGGCCTGGGGGTGGGGAAGAGCTTGGCCCCTCCAGTTACCATTTTCCAATATTTCAGCAGCGCAGTACAGAGGCCCCCCCTCTAATGTGGAAAAGTACTTCTCTGTCCGATTTCCCACATTTCCCACACTCGATTTCAAGCCATGTCGGCAGTATGTGAGAAATTCCAAGGGACATCAATACGGTTACAGACTTTTGCTGTCTGGCAGGGGGCAATCAAACGCGCAGTCTTACATTTCCAAAAAGTACTGCTCTCCCTCTCCCGAGCCACAGCTAATCCCAAGTTAACTGGGGCAAAGGTGGGGAGTGGAAGTTCCTGTCAGTATAATCCATCCCAAAAGCAGCCATCCATCCAGATTCACGGGACGAGCTGTAAACCGAAAGACGACCTTGAAGAACCATACCGAATGCTCATCGTGCTCCATGGTCTGCGCTAAGACGGGGCTGAAGGACACAGGAGACAGCGCCCCGGGCTTCTTCCTAACAGCACGGATCTGGAGCAGTGCCCGGAAGGCTGGAAGGATGGGTTTGGACGCGTCACATTAGAGTGCCACATGGCATGTGTAGGAAAGTCAACTCAGGAAAAAAAAAAAGCAGAGCCTAGTCACACTCTTGCAACCTGCAGTATAACGGCTTCAGCGGCAGACATTTAACATAGGAGCACAGGCCAAGTTAAATAAACGACAGAAACAACAACGGATTAGGGCAAGGACATATGCACCTATGTAACTTACAATGACGGTGACACTGTGCTGTGAAAATGGTGCCATCCTACGGATGAGATGTAAAACTGAGGTCCTGACTCTCATGAAAGATCCCTGGGCATCTTTTGAAAGAGTAGGGGTGCTGCCCCGACGTCCTGGCTAACTCTGCCCACCATGGCCCTATGCAGTCTGGCCTCCTAATCATCCCTTAGATCTAAACGGTGAATCCCCCCCTGCCCCTTCACCACCTTAGCTACCGTGTGGTGAGTGTACTGGTGCAGAATGGCTGCCGTTGCATCATTCAGGTGGGGGCTGCACAGTGGGGGTGGATAAAGTAGTTCCCCAATGCTTCTGTGAAGTGCTTTGGGTATCTTGAAAAGCGCTATATGTGACATTCATTCATTCATTGACATCATTCATTAAAGACCATCGCCATGTGGTTCTCTTTCACTACTAAGTACAAAAGACTAACAGTCAGATAATGACTTGCTTGGGAATTTTTTTTTTTGTTTAATGTAAACTGTAACATGGTTATTGCATTTAGTAGAACGCTGGACTACATTTTGCTCAGACAGATTCTACAAATGGTCATGTGTAACTTTTGTGGGTCTGAATAAATACACTGTCCACCAGGTGTCTCCATTTTACCAACTGTTCAGTTACACGAGAACAGACACTGATGCGCCTACTGTGGATAAGAACTGAAAATCACATACAAAACCATTTTGGCTTGAAACCAAAATGTCTCTTTAGGGACAACTATTTCGCAAATGACTATCTATACTGTGCTAGACTACTTTATCTGAATACAAAGTATAAAAAAATTAAACCGTAATCCTACCAACGCAGAATTAACTCCAGTTTTATCCTGGGAGGTATACATAATCCTTACATAAGTATACATAAGCCTTACATTTCAACACTTTCACATATCTGTGTTTGTTTCGACCAACTCACGCAGTCTGCATATGGGGCAGTTGTTGGCCTGGTAGCGCAGTGTGTCTGCACACGAGTTGCACAGACACAGGTGCCTGCAGGGCAGAATAAGCGTGTCGCGCAGGTCCGAGAGGCAGACAACGCACTCGTTGCTATTGTCGCTGTTCTCATCATCTGTTGGCTGCAAACAAAATGGGATGTGTGTGATTCGGTGACTGCCAGATGGCCCCCGACTAGCTTCGTGCAACCAGAGTGAATCAGCTACACTTCAGCATCACAAAGAAATGCAAGGTGAACAAGCACAGATCCTCACAGACCAATATATCAGTGATTCCTAATCCCGTCCTTGGGGATCCGCAGACAGTACTGGGTGCTGGGAGGAAGCAAAAATGCGGACTGTGTGGGTCCCCGAGGACACGGTGGGGAAACACTGCTATATACTGGCCATTATATACAGGGTCCAACATAATTGAGAACACCCACTTTGAAAATTGTAGATTTGTATACATTTCTCAGTGTGCACTAGAACAATTATTAGAGAGTTTTAACAAAACTTAACATCTCTCTTTCTCCATTATTGGAGAATGATGAGCTCGTTCAGAGTCTGGATGCTGGATGGAGAATGGAGAGTGATGCTCAGCCTGTCCTTCCAGAACTCTCCATAGGTCCCCTTTGGGTTGAGGTCAGCTGATATGCTTGGCCACTGAATCACTTTCACCCTGTTCTTCCTCAAACATGCAGCACTGGCCATGGATATGTGTGTTCTTGTAGCCCTAACCTTTTTTATTTAAAGAAATGACTGTCTTTCTCAAGTCTTGTGACATTTCTCCTCCATTACGTTCATCATTGTGTGGGAGGGGATTTTACATATATGATATATTAAATATCACCCTTAATTATCAGTTATTTGGTGGCCACCTGTGTGATGACAGAGTAGAATCATCTGTTGTTGAATTCCTCTTAACATTTCATCGAGTTTTATTCCTTAGAACTTCATTGGGCTTGTACTCATTTTTACAACCAAAAACACAAAAACTGTTTTCCGCTTTTAAATTCTGGTTGACCAACCAGAGAAGGGCAAACGGCCAAACAGCTGTACCTTGGTCTCTTGGTTGTTCTTGTTTTCAATCCCATAGATCTCCTGTAACAGGTAGCTGACTCGATCCACCTGGGCAGAGACATGGCACAGGGAACCTGCAAATGAGCTCATTACTGGCTCTAACTGGTTTTTCCCCACACATGGCACCCCCATAATATTGGTCGATATGTCAATGCCGTCCAAACCCAAATCTCTGCTGGTATGAGCGCAAACTGGTGACACAAAAAAGGTTTTCCTGTTTTTGTCTGAATAAAATGCACATTATTAGACATCAGTATGGGTTAAAGAAACCAGCTCATAGCTACCCAGCTTTGAGATGACATCAAAAGGCCATTAGGAGCTTGCTAAAAATGTCATTTTCTCTTCAGAAAGGAAATTTTCCTTGCACGGTGACGGTTTCCTCCATGTGACCGATATTTACATATTCTCTCTTTTTAGACACTGTGAAATCTAATATCTCTTTGGAACAGGATCCTTCCACAGTTCAGTCTTTCCACACAGTTACCGCTCTGTTCCTATCTGTAGGGCAGAATCCCAAGCAAACTTGGGTTGATGTTTAACTCTGGTTGGATGCATAGAATTGGATTTAGAATTAAACAGTCAATGGAAAACCTAGTTATTTCATTATTGATACTATTTTTGGAATATCCAACAAATCCGTTAAGTAATAACGAGAAAGACATCAAAACAAAAGCCTGGGTCTGTACAAAACATGCAGTGTCCACACAGGGGAGTGTTTACTCACGATCTGCTTCTGTTTCAATGGCTTCACAGAGAAACTGCCGTCGACATGCTGACAAGAGAAGAATTGTTTTACTTTCCAAATAAGTTATACTCATTCCTGGAATTAAGTACCTTTTCCATTGGCTGCATGCTGCCCCATAGCATCTGTGCTATGTAATGTCAAGTCCAGCATCTTTGTTAAAAAGATAATTGTTATTATATGTCTTTTTGAGCTAAACTCTTTCATAAGTGCTAATGGCTTTTCCTGGTGGTGAGCCCAGCAAAGCCAGCCCTGCGTAAAATCAAACAAAACAGCATGCTGTTTTTGTCTGGGAGTACAAACACATCATTTTTCTTTTTTTAATTCCTAACTTTTTTCCCCTTTTTTTTTTGTCCAAGCAACAAAGTCAACCAAAAATATAGTGCTCTTAAAAAATGAAGCTAATGCAGATGATGCACCAAGAACCACTTTCACTCCACTGCGGTTTTCTGCAAAAGTAATCTGGAGTCACTGCAACACATTAGGGTTTAATGTAAAATGCCATGCAGAAAAATTAGCCCTAAACCCAATGAGAACTTTGAAAATGATACTTACTCTTTCAAAGGCAGCCAGCAGCACATGTGCATGTCCAGAAACTTCTATAAAAGGAGAAGAACATTAATAATAAAAGATGAATGGTGTGGTGAATGAGGTCACTTGTTGATGACATAGCAGAGAGTCGTGCCTTTAACTAGCAGAGAGCGCAGTGGACGCAGATGCGTTCTGCTTCCAGCTGCATGTGAGGAGTGCTCTAAAAAGCACTTACCGTCGCCTTCATCCACCACGGCCTGAATCACCATTGGAAAGACCCCTCTGTCCAAATCAAAGCTGAGCTAGAAAAGAGAGTGGAGGAATATTTCCAATAACACCGAGAAACTTATACACAAGCAGGACTATGACTAGAAAAATGTTGTGGATAGATGGGAAGTCTCTCTGGCCTAAAAAAATGAATGCAGGTCTATAAAGCACTCATCCGGGGCCACTCAGGGGCACGTGTTTAAAATGGGACATTAAAGACTGCAAACCCTACAGACTATTTACGAGGTAATAAAACTGACACACATGTAAACGTGTGTGCAGACTTGTCTCAAACTGATGATGTCATTGTCAGTTTTCTTTATTCTCCAGTTATGTTGCATTAATCAAAATTTTCCTTTTTCCATCACCAGTCATCATAAAAAAAACAGCACAGCTGCTTTCCGCTGCACCCAGTAACCCAATAATAAGAAGTGTGTGGGGAGATGATATTGCAATTAAACAGAAGATAACGATGTCGGGGGTAAAATGGGCCTCCGTCACATCTACAGATGATACGCAACACGAGACCATTGAGGAAAAGAAGCAATTCCGGGTCGTTCTTTGGTTCGGCTGCTGAAGCTTTTCGGCAGCAGAAGCCATTGGGCTTATTCAAGATTGAATATTTTATTTGTCACATGCACAGTTATACTGGTACTTTGCAGTGAAAAGAAACTCTGGCTTTCTCCTGCGACTGCACCAAAAGAATGGAGATAAAGTCCATGTGGAGAAGCCTGATGGCCTGAGGGTATGAGCTCCCCAAGTTTAGTTTAGTTTGGCAGGGAAGGGAAGGGGAAGCGCTGCCCCCCTGCTAGGCCTAAGAAGTCTTGTAGGGATACTCACCTCTTCCTCTCTCCACTCGGTGAAATCGATTTTGAAGGACAGGAGGGAGAACTGCTGGCTCACTCCTCGCTTGTAGTGTACCGTTTCTGACACCATCATGGCATTCTTGGGAGTATAACTAAAAAGGAAATAAGGCAATTTCCATTCCCGGGTCTTAACAGCAGACAACGAATATGTTGCTCCAGTCAACGGTGACGTGAGCTCATCAATAATGCATGGTGATGGTGTGGATACGAGTTTCCAGAGTAGGAGAACTCAAGTAAACACCTGCGTTTGACACACCAAAAATGCTGGGGGAAAAACCACCCACTGACAAGGCCTACAGATATATAGTTATACATAAAAAAGCAGCCTTAATTGAACGTTCACCGTGACTCTGCTGGTTTTAATGGTGCGTTCTGCTGCCTTACATGGCCATGCCGTTGGTGAATTCCTCAAAGGCCTGGCAGTACAGGGTGATGGCCACCCGAGCATCCGCATCAAAGGTAAACTCCACGCTGTATACCACTCGGGGCCTCCCCCCATCCTCCGTAGGACTGTCCGAATCATCCTTATACCTGCCAAAAGGCAACAGCAATCTTCATAAGCCCTCCTCATTCTACCAAAGAAAGAGAACACTTCTAATTCTGTACATACAAATATTACAGGATTTAACTGCCATAGATACCCTACAAATATTACGCTAAAGCGCTGTCTGCTAATGGTGCAAGCAGGTCCATGTCACAGAGGACTGCAAGACAGATATTGGACACTATGATGCAAGGCTTCTAGTTGTGGCCTGGTGGATCCATGGTATCACCTGACGAGTCGTAGAGAGTCCTTCCTGATGTTCACCAGGCTTCTCAATGTCTTCACAGCTTCGTGTGGAGCTGGGGTCACATAAGGAAACTGGGCACCAAGAAGAGATATGAGTTAACGTGTTCCTATGCCTTAAGCTCCATTAAATACCTCTTGCCACATCATTTACACAGCATTGAAAACAATGGAAACAGAAGCGTCGGCTGGTGAATGAGTTAATATTTATTTTTAAATATCCTTTGCGAGATCGGCCCTGTGAACTGCTGCATTCTTATCGGTGGGTGGACCTTCCTGTAAAATCAGAAATAAGAGGCCAGCCTGAGAGTCCCCCAGACAACTGCGCAATAAGAAACACGATCTAGATCATTACAAGTCTTTATAATGATTAACTGTGGTAGATTTAGTCAGCGTTATGCCATTGGAACCCAATATAGCATCAGCACTATGGTGGTTTTACCTAAAAGGTTCCGTATACTATATAGACATATAAACACCACAATGACTGCCAGTTTATTGCCAGATTGGCCAGGCATCACAACAATGAGTAAAGGATACGGGGCTGTTAGGGTTGGGAAACTAATTCGTATAACAGATTTATCATTCAAAGAAATTCTAGTATTAAGTTACAATTATTCTACGGATTCAGCCCCTCACTGCACAGAAGCCTAAGACAATTGTGTGCAACCAACCATGAAAGGTGAACCTCGCGATGCTAGTCTACTACTGTCTTAAAGGAAAATGACGGGACAATAACAAGCAGCACCATGTGTATTTTTTATGTGACTCAGGGTCAGCACGATAAAAACTGTAGGCAAAACCCAAACTTTCCAGAATTCACTGTTCAGGTTTTTGGAAACTACTCTACCGGCACATTCTTCTGATTCACACATTATTTCACTAGTTTCTGTGCTGGCTATTTTCAGCCATTTTGGCACAACTGATATGGCAGTCAGCCCCTGAAAGCAAATCCTGTATTCTGCTTAAGCGAGAAGGACTAACAAAAACGTGGAAATGTGTTAGACAACTTAATGGTTGCCCACATACATCTTCAAAAATTTTAATGTGTAAATATTCTTTAAATTCAAATTATATTATTCAAATAAGATTAAGGGGGAGAAATTAATCTCATTAGAATAACAATGTTCGACTCATAGCCCGATTACCTGCACAGGTCTGTTGCCAAGGAAGTTCAGGTCCATGTTTTCCCCAAACAGGTATCCCTCGGGATGCGGAGTGTCGAACTTCTCTCCACCCATAAAAAAGTGACTGGCAAAATAGTTTCCTTGAGGAAAAGAGAAGATGAGAAACTGTCACAAAACGAATTTCCCAGAATACTCCATGTGAAACAGCTGGGATGATGCATGTCACACTCGAGGACAAGTACGCACTGCTCCCAGATTGCATTGCTGTGGCTCAGTGCCAGACGGTGTCTTTTGCATCAGCTTGTTTTAAGGCTGGATGCCATCTGAATCAGAACAGCAAATCGAGTACGCCTTGACATAATGACATGATACCTTGAGTGATGAATAAGAAGAGAGATCTGTGCAGCATTCTTGTCATTTTTGTTCTGGCTGCAGAATGACTAACACAGAAGCTTTCTAGCACTGGATCCATAAGGAGATCTACTTACATACAAGTAACAACATGAGTAAATCTCAGGTCTCAGCTTTGCCTATTTCAGCACCGGACATAAATTGCAAATTAATCCAGAGTCATTCCAAAGCATAATGATTTTATTTTCTAATATCCTGCATGACACAACGCCTATAGAAAGCCAACGGCCTTGGTTTGGGTTACACTAGGACTCAATTGAATTTTTAAAAGCATATGGGACCATCTGATTCGGATACACATCTACTGAACATGCAGTACACTGACATTTCTGGTCACCTTTCAATTTGCAATAGAAATGACAAATTCTAACTGCACTTAAGATGAATCCCTCACTCAATTTAGATATTCATAGGCTATGACCCATTAAGTAATAAGAGTAATTAAATAATCATAATTACATTTAGTACAGTTATCCTTTTATCTTCCTAAATTCAAACATCTCCGAAGGTATCACCAAAAAGAATGCAGAAACAAAGAAAGTTCAGTATTCGACTATATAAAATTGTTTGCTTTGGATTTTTAAAAACATTTTCAAAAAGCCAAAAAAAAGTGACCAGCACTCAGTAATCTCTCCTTTATCTATCATTATCCTTGAACACCTAAGTATTTCCTTTAGTATTTCCATTTGGTTCAGTCTAGATGGATACACTGAATTTTAAGGTGAATCACTGTTCAATAAATCCCAGAGTAGCGGCATACATCATGAGCCCACAAACATAAAGCCCCCCCCCCCAAGCAGAGCGCTTTGACAAAGTCAATGAATTCCAAGGTCAGGTTCACCCCACAGGGAGGCTTTATGCGTAACTTCATGCAGTGAAGGTGTCCTCAAAGCTTTTATGCTAATCTGCCCGCTAAACTTTTAACTTGTATTGGATTAGCCCATCACCTTGGAAACCAGGAAATGACTCACAATAAATCCTTAAAAAAAACTTTTCAGACAAACTTGAAACTGTTTTAGAGAAATGCAAACAATTTTATATGAGGACTTAAGCCAAACTCAGGCTCTTCTAAAACATGTCTCTTGGTGGACAATAAGCAAACATGAGACCCTGCGTGGGACATCATCAGTCTACCACTCTAAGCAATGATTATCTTTTCACCTTTCACAGCCCCTTACCAACTGCTGAAACATGCTAATGTAAAATGTTTAAAAGGTTACACAACCAGGAGAAAGGTTAGTTTTTAACATCCCACAATTTATTTTTAACTTGGGAGCAGTTTGTTTAGAAGTGAAATTCATGGTGACTGCTTAAGCAACGAACCTATGAAAAATTTTCAGCCAAATATACCAGGGCACTCTACAATTTTTTTTACTGTCGTTTCTGATCAAGTTGTCTTGTTCACTCATTTGCATTAAAACAGGTTACATTTTAACAGTATTACTTTGGTAGGTAATACCAGGTTAAGACTGATATTGATCTTTGATTTACAAATAAATAAATTTACTAACTTTCAAAAATGCATTTAATCACATAATATTAAACCAGTGGTATCGGGTATAAACTTGATTCTAATGTAGAGCAGTTAATTCAAAACCAGAAAGCACACACAAGTCCCTTCAATTACTGATAAGCTATAAATAATTCATTCAGCTCCATGGGTTGGTTAACAAAAACCTGTCGTTGTCTTAAATATAACTGATTTTATTCCAAGGGGAAACATGGTCTCCGTCGACATCAACTAGTGTGCTCAATAGGCCAGTACATTTACTGGGAGGCCATTTCCATGAAGGACTGATTCAAAAAGTTGGGCAGTCCGAAACACCAATGAATATCTGTTCGCTTCTGCCTCTGTTAATTTCAGGCGTTGAAATAACAAAAGCGAATGAGGTGAAATAAGTTTACAGCTACTTACCAGATTTTGGAGGGTATCTGTAGGCTGAATTTGCTTGGATATCGATGTCCTCAACGCCAGCAATTCTTCGGCTGAGAATGGATCCCATCTTTACAACAGATTAAAGCGTACACCAAAGCGACAACGACAGCTCCCACGAAAGCTTGCGCTTTCAGTATTTTTTTCTCAACACAAATACATCGTGTAAATGCAAGCCTAACGTTATATCAGTTTAACCCTAACTCCTGCCTGGTCCACCTACGTCGATGTTTTCCAGGGTAATAAGTCTGAGTAGCTGCTCTAGTTACAGAGACAATTTTCTATGTTGCCTTCGCCAGTAACGGTTTTAAAGAGCATTTCCTTATGCCTAAGTGTATTTAGCTATAATATATACGATTGTCGTCAGTTACGGAACATTTACGAAAAATAAAAAAAGAAAGAAAAGAAAAACAAAACAAACACAACACGGGATGTTTTTTCACCCCCCACCCCCCCGTATCTAGCACGTCGCGCGATGAGTGGAAGTATGTGGGAAGGATTGTGGGAAGTGTAGTTCAAAAAGTTCCATTGGCCGCCGTGCGTTATGAGGAGTCAATTGCATTTCAAAACTCTTTTTTTATTATTTTTTATTTTATTGTGTTTCTAGAGGAAATGAATCTCATTTTTTTCACCCGGACAGGCATTTACTGAGCGGGTGGTTCAGCGAGTTAGGATGCTGTGCCTATGATCTAGAAGCTGGCTGGGTCAAATCCCTGATTCAAAAAAGTAATTTTGTTGTTAGGGCCCTTAGAAAAGCCGTTGATCCCTAATTTTCCCTAGCACTGCTCTCTTTCAAAAAATGTATGCTGCTTTGGATAAGAACTGTCTGCTAGATAAATCAAATTACATATAAATATTTGGGGGAAATACCATAGCTTTAATTCACCTGTATGTCACCTAGCCATTAATATCAATTTTGGATGTCAGTAACATTTCAGTCTATCTGGAATGTTAATCCTCACACTCAAAGGACACCCCACCTGACTCCCATGTTTCTTGCATGTGGTCCATCCACAAGATGGCTCCACGTAGCCATTTTGGGAGGAGCCCGCTTGGGTTACTGGGCTGTTCACTGGTGAACATCAGCCCCAGGTCTGGCTCCAAATGTATGTCCTAGCAGGGACTGGTGTGTTGTTTCTGTGTTGTTCTCCACTCGAAAAGTCACTTTTGGGTGCCCCCTAATGTAGTGACTGTTTGTGGCCAGCAGAGGCCCCCAAACCTCAGCTGCCCCATGCAAATATATGGGTTGAATGGTGGTAGACATTGCAGCTGGGTCCCAGTAAACCTATTCTTGACTGTCTACCATGGTTTTTCTTGGTAGTTTTCATCTGGGCTTTTTATTGGCTCATGTTTCATCCAACCACTCCCTACAGACCTTTTTGGCAAGAGATCGCTTCAGAGGGGATGTCTAAGGATCCCCAGTATGACTTAGAATCTGTGGCCATGGAAAAAGGAGTCTGGTCTGGTCTGACCTGTTCAGCATCTACAGCAATCCCCACAAGGAGAAGAGGTATAGGAAAATAAAATAGGTAATATTTCAGGCAACTGGTAATTCCATAGCACCCAAGGACCATCTTTTGTGATTATTCTCTGAAAATGCTGCAAATGTAACTGTTGCAGCTCATTGATTCTTTTATTCTAGAATCCAGTTAATGTATGTTAGCTGAGTAGCAGTCCACGTGAAATGACCAGCCATCTGACATTTACAAACGTTCAAAAAAATTATTCAAAGACAGTGAAGTGTCTTAGTGGGTATCACCACTGCCTCACGGGGCAGGCCATTTGAATCCCACATGATTTACCCTGCCCTGGGACATTCATTTAACAGGGCCCTTCAGTTTAAACAAAATACAAACATAATCTGTGCTTTCATTGCAACCGTTCAAGCAGAAACAATCAGCCATTTGTTCATCGGACACTCACAACATCAAATATGGAGAAACTCTAGTTTAGCAGTTTTATTTCTAGTTAAATATTACTCATCTCTTATCACATGCAAATCAGAGGGAAAGATAACATTAATGGAATTCAGCCTTAAATAAAACATAGCAGTGAATAATAAGCTGGTGCAAACGCAGTAGTAAGTTCATATAACAAAAGCATAAATACCAGAACTAATTGCAACTGAGAGATTTAATGTGTGCCTGCTGTGAATATATTTTGGGTGCACAAAATGATAGACAGATTGCTCAAGTAACGTAATTTGGGGGTTCTGATCCAGATTACCTTATACCAGGAATAAGATACTTATGACCTCCTCAGTCTGTCCAGAGCACTGTTTGTATTACCTTGTTTAACAATTAATCTGGTAAAAATTTCCCATTCTTCAGAATCCAATTGGAATTTATCCCCAAGTGACCCAGAGACAGGCCGAAATGCACTTGGAAACAACCGTTCATTGAAACACAAAACAAAATGGAACACAATGACAGGTAGTAAAAAGAAACAGACAAATAACTAAATAACAATAGCAAGCTGTGCCATAAAAAGAAATGCACTTTTTAAGATTTCATATGTACATATAGGATAACAGGGTGACATGGGTTGGAAAATGAATGAATGAATATTGGGTAACATGGGTAGTGAAGAGATTTTAAAGTTACAATTATAGATTATTGCATATTTATATATTGTCAGTTATAACTTATAAGCAATGAAGTGTAAATATGTATTTAAATAAATTTAAATATTTTTTTTTAATTACACAATTTTAATTTATAATTTAACCATAACATCAAATATAAATTTCCATATATGGAACTGTTACACCAATAATCCATAATTGCTGTATTTGCTGTTTTTTTTTATCTTAAAAATTAATAAAGACTTCCATAAACGTTCAAGCCGTAACCAATGTATAATTTACAAACCACATACTTTTCAGAATTTTGTGGTGTGGTTATCCATTATCTACAAGTATTAACTAATCTACAGAAAAAGAAGTATGTTATAGTTTCAGACAGCATCCAGATAGCTGAACCGTTGCTTAGGTAAGAATACTCAGACATTTTAAACCTGAATGCGTAAATATGTGACCTATTCACACAGTCGTTCCCCCAACGACATATACGCAGACATACAAGACGGCGCCGCCCCGGCCCGGTTTTATTGGTGCTTAAACATTTGTTTACCTTATTTGGTAAGCTAGTGACACAGCGCATGGAAACTGGACAGGAGTGGCCGTCATTCACAAATTTTTGCCCTGTTGAATTTTACAAACAAAACGTGTGCTGCCGGGACTTGTAGTCCAAAGCCAAGCAAAAATATAGAAGGCGGCTCAAATAAAGATATATTATATATATGTACTTATCTATATATGTGGTCACAGTTACAAATTTTTAGTAATATTATTTATTACTAGTAAAGGAAGCTTTCTATGTCCACATTTTGAACGGACGTTATATATTATATGTTTCTTTGGCAACCTACAACAAACCGTTTCTCAGCAGAACCCTCAGCAGAGACGGTTCCTTTGTATGTCCCCACCCCCACCGATGGCCGTTTCTCTTTTTCATTGGCTGCTCTTACCTGTCAATCCCGTACCGTTCAGTACATTGGCAATGCTCATACAGTAAATATTTGTGTTTGCTCAGCCGGCTGTAATGGTGGATGACTGAGAGAGGAACCACAGGAAAAAGGGGGAAAAAAACTACAAAGACTGAACCCCAGGCTCAACACTAAATACACGCTTAGAAAATCCGCTCCGGTAAATATGGACGAATTGAAGCACCAAGTAATGATAAACCAGTTTGTCCTGACAGCGGGATGTGCAGCGGACCAGGCGAAGCAGCTTTTACAAGCGGCACATTGGCAGTTCGAGGTAAGGACACTCAGCTAGCTAGCAAGCTAGTATATCGTGGATGTGACAGTGTATTCATGACTTAAATCGGATTGCCATGTTGATTGTTGGTTTGTGTCATGAATTATGTAAAATATTTTATTCATGCATATGTATATTATATGTTTTTATTTAGTTATTTGATCCTTGCATTACAATAAAAAATTAAACGTGAATAATTGAGCTGTACGTTCGACTGTACTTAACTGTAAATAGTATAAAGCGTTTCCTTTTAACACAGCAGGAGATCTCTGCTCAGAAATGAACAGACACGAGTGCAGTTTTGATTGTTGGTTAGTAAGCAAGACTACACAATTAACAGGAGAATGATGTGGACGACACGTTTTGAAAATAATTTTTATGATTTACGCGCGTTATGTAAATAATGACCTTATTATCCAAACCCCTGAAGGAAAGGCGCAATATAGTGATATTTTGTAACTAGGTAATTTTGTTTTCTTTTTGTTTAGACTGCACTTAGTGCCTTTTTCCAAGAAACAAATATCCCATACAGCCACCACCATCAAATGGTGAGTATTATTATTATTATTATTATTTTATTATTATTAATACTACTACTACTACTACTACTACTATTACTATTACTACTAGCACCATTGTGTCATTGTCCGCCATGTTGCGGAGACGCGAGGCAGCCGCAGATAAACACAGTTTGCCACGTTAAAAGCTCCCCGTCTCACGTTTCTAGCTTGCCGTGAAATGTCCACAAAGCTTAATTTCACTCAGCACTGTCTGAAAGGAGACGTGGCGGCCGGGAGCCGGTGCAGCACAGCCGCCGTCCCCTCACTGTCTCGCTGTCCGTGTTTTTATTGCGGCACTGGAAGCGTATCACACAAGCGTGAGGCGGGTGTTTCCAGGAACATGACCAGCATTGTGCTGCAGTTTTTCCTCCCCTTTTCTTTTCTCTGTTCACATTTGCCTTCATTATACCCTAGGGCATCGTTATAAGTAAATACTGGGCATGCATGTTGCCTCTGCTCAAAGACTCTCTACTGCCTGCTTTCTGCTTTTATTTATTAATGAATATTGTTGTACAGTAGGACAGTGGACAATGAGAAATATTTCAATCGATGATTATATTACGATAATTATTTATTGTCAGTCTGCTTGACTAGTTAATGGTGGTGATGGTGTAACTTTGGCAGATTATTAAATTGTCACTCTTTCGTTGAAATGCCCATACATTTCAGGTTGGATTATATCATAGCGATATTTATATAACCATATTTTAAGAATGATCAGTGCGTGACATCTGCGTATAAACGTAGTAGTCAGGTCACTCGAGGATTTCGGGGTGATTTGTAGAGAAATTCAATATAATAGAGTGTGCCCTGCCATGGACTGACGAACCTTGTGTTTCTTTGGACTGGCTCCAGACTCCGTACACCATTATGCTGGATAAGTGGTTATGGAAGATAGACGGATGTCTATGGAATATTCTTTCCTTTCCAAAAAATGTTGCATTTTAGCTTTCTAGAAAACTCCTGTGGGTTCATGTGCCTGCTGTCTTTGTTGGGTTTGCGAAATCCTTGTGCTGGTGAAAATGCAAAGCTTAAGTGTAATTAAATTAAGGAAATCTGTTTAAAGTTAATTTATGCCAAATAGTACACAAAAACGTTTTAAAAGCAATCATATATGATGCAAGTGAAACTACTTGTATAGAGAAATGTATGCACTATTCATAATGCCATCATCTAAGAAGAAATTCAACACTGAAGTATTTGTGAAAGCCAATATTAACATAGGGGCTGCTTATTAATCTGCAGTACTTCTGAAAATCTACTACATTGGAAATGAACCCAGTCGCAATTTTTGGCAATTTAGTGATAATTTTTGATAGCATCTTCTTTGATGCCACCTTATTTTAGTTGCAGAATAGGTTGGACACAAGAAGTGCTTTTCTAAACTGTGATTTCTTTTCCCCCCTTAAGGTTTAATAATGTTACAAGGTGAAACTCTTCTGCTCTGTAGAAATCAGCCAATTGCAGCTTAGTAAATCATGGCCTGACCTTCGAGGCTGGTTAGGCTTCATGAAATCTCACTTTAAACAGGCCGATGATATGTTGGATGGTGGGGGATGTGTACAGGCAAGCTCTGAGGTTCTGTTCCGGTGTGCTTTAATCGTGTACATGGAGGCATAAATTGCACTCCTTGATTGCAGGAGAAACAAAAAGGAATGTCATGCATACTAAAATGCAGAGTGAAACCTGCTGTTGCTTTCTCTCTCATTATGCCATCCAAAATGCTGTTGGTCTATCTCCATGTCAAGCTCTTTTAGTTATTAACTACCTGGGTTTCTGGTTTGTTGACTGGTAATCAGATGAGCAGAGCTTTCATATGTGGCACACACTCACACAGACTTTTATTTTCACTTATGTCATGCAACAAAAACAGCCGGTGTTATAACTGCATAGTGTCAGCTAGGACAGACTTGGGAGTGTTCTGGAAATCTGCAAATTAGCATAAATGTTTGTGATTTGGTGATGCTGCATTACTTCAGGCAGGCTCTCGGGTCTCAGTTTAGCACCCTAGTACTTGATAGGAAACCAAGCTATAAGCGTAACGTCAGCTTTAATAGAGTTACTCTCCTGAGAACTTTTTGGCTCGTGGTAGAACAGTCGTGTAGGTAGAGGTGCATGGTCATGCTGGCGTGTACCAGCTCACCCTCAGGCTCAAGCTGTGCAGCAGTGATGTAGCTTGGTGACTGCAGAGTTTTGCTCCGTGGGCGCCCCTCCTCTCCTCAGGAGTGTGATGCCCCGAGGTCCTTTGGGACCGGGTCGAGCTGCCATGGCACTGGGGCGTGTCTCCTGCCCCGTGTGCTCTTCATGAAATCGTACTGACCCTGTTTTACTCTCTGACCATTCTCAAGTCCAAGCATGGCTCCTGCTGCTGTACCTTTCGAGAAACAACCTCCTATTTCTCTGAAAGCATTTTAACTGAAGTAGGTATATCTCATAAGAATGCATTACCTTGATTTAAAGTGTGGCTTTCCCCCCGTGAAGCAAGTGGCCAGCCTGTTACACTGTCTGTAGTTCAGCAGTGAGGTTTCAGTGAGTCTGTACACCCTTTGGCGGAGCTCTTGGTCTATAGGCCGTCTGTCCAATATTTACATGGCCTGTTTGCCAAACAGACACCACTCTCTCGAGGGGCTGGCGAAGCTTAGTTTTATTTTCGCCCCTTTGGCCGGATGGCTAACGGATGTGTTTTTCTAAAGTGTAATTTTTCTGAGGGGGTGGAGTTCAGTGTGGACGAGCGTTCAGTTCTTTAATTACCACGCCACCTGCTGACCCTGAACGGCTCAGAATGCCCTGCCGAGTTTCTGTTTTGGTCACCGGTATTTTCCACCCCTCACGCCTGCCTCTCCAATGGCAATCCCTCCTCCAGCCACCAGGAATCGAGCAGCCGGCTTGTATAAACACAAATGTTGCCTCAGCTTGCACACCCAGAAAACGGTCACTTTCTGTAGCTTGAGGCCAAATGGAGGCAAAAAAGTTAGCAGAGGGATAGTAGTTTGACTATAGGCCTAAGTGCTGACCTGGGGTGCATTCTGGAATACTGCATGAGAGCATTTACTATTATTATTATTATTATTATATTATTATTAAACCGATTGCTGTTGACCACGTTCTGGTTTAAGGCTGTTTCCTCCATAAGAATACAAAAAAAAATCCCAGATTACACAATGTCAGTTAAGAGTACCCGGTTTATATACTGTGCTGGTCTGCGTGTTGATGTTTCTCTGTGTGTTGCTGTTCATTGAGTCTCTGGGCACCTTGTTATATCTTGCTTACTAAGATAAGCACAATGGCCACTCATCTAGCACTTTGCTGTATTGATCTGTAATAGTGAAGAGGTGTTTTGTAATTTAAGAATTGCAATAATGTCAAACTGATAATATTTCCGTGTGAAATTAAATTGCCATTATGTGAAAATGCCCCATATATATTGATTCAGTTCATTGAATTTAATATTGATGGAGAGCAGTTGTAGTGAATTGAGTGTACAGGAAGCTGTCTATCAGAGTGGTGGTATGTATGATTTTTAGACAGTCTGTCATCTAGTGAGGTGCTAATTTTGAGCTGTGTTCAGTGTTCAGGGAAAAATGTAGTGCTTCTGTGCACCGTGTTGGGTTAACACTCCATGGGGTTGTTATTGTGTCATGTCATCCTGGTAAAGGCGGAATTATTGGTCTGTGACTTTTGGTACCAGTGTGCGTGGGCTTCCTCCAAAACCTTCTGAGGGGGGCTTCACTAGGCCAGAACTGTCACTTTTAAAAAGGAGAAGTGTAGGTGACTTTCTGTCAGGCCTGTCCCCCAGCCTCTCCTCCACTCTGCTTCCTACTGACTCAGTGTACATTCTGGGATGTGTCCTTTGTGTTGGACGCAAAGGGGCTAGAAAAAGTCAGAATGAGAAATTTTCCCAAGAAGAGCATCCATGCAGTTGTGCCAGAAATCTGATATAGAACAGCAACTGACGATAAACAATAATTGAATATAATCACAATAATAAATATTTAAGGACGCACGAGAGTCTTCTTCTGTTAATGAAAGGAGTTTCTCATACTGAAAAGACACCAGAATTCCTAATGCACAAGACTCCAGGTGTTTTGGAGAGCAAAACAGAAGTAAGAATGAAATATGCTGATAAGGAGAGTCAAAGTTTAACATTGTTTTCAGTTCCAGACCTGAGAGCATGACTTCAGAGTGTGGGCTAATTGCTATGGGGAGGGCTGAAGTTTTACAGAGTCAGGTCAAGTTTCCATAGAAGCTGTGTTGTTACTTTCGCCAAGGTCACTGTGTCCTTGGTGTCCTGTGAATTATGAAACAGCGTTTTTCTGTCTCCTGGATTGTGTTTCTACATGGTCAGTTGCTGGTTCCTCAGATGGAACTGCAATTGTTTTTTCTTTATGAGGTTTTTCTTAGTCCTCTTGATTGTGTAGTGGTTGATTGCCAGACGGACTTACGGATCCTCTATTCTATGTGTGTTTTAAGTGGCGTCTGCTCGGGGCTCCACGGTCCCGTCTGAATGGTAGCCCCGCTGCTGAGGTCTGGGCACGGCTCCACGGCCCTGCTCGGTTTCCTGGAGGATCTGTTCCCAGGGCTGAGCGGAGGAGGGTGAGGAGCAGATGTGAGCTGACCGTCTTCTGCTGCTGCTTCATACATGTTTTCCAGCCGCACAGCTGTGTCTCCTCAGGTGTTTTGTGAGTGTGAGAGTGTGGCAAAGGGGGAGATAAATAGCTAAGCTAAACCATGACCTCCTCTGGGGAATAAATATCAGCACTCATCTTTCTCACGCATAACCCTTGGATATGTGTCAGCGGTGGGACTTTTAGTCCACCTCAGACCTCAACTGAGACAAGAGTATGGATTTTTACCCTTTTACTGTATAATGGAGGCTTAGGGCTCCTTCGCCTATGCAGTCTAACGGGGGCTTAGGGCTTGTTCCCATAAACCATACGATGCAGGCAAACTTCTTGATTCATAAGTGAATCACTTTGGGTCAGCCTGGACCGCCCATGCAGATAAACCCCCTTTTTAGGAAACTGTTGCTGTTCTTCATCTTGTATTTTTCCTCCAATCCTCTTCCTGATAGCACACGTGGAGGATTTTACCACCACGCTTACTGATGGCAAAACATCATTGCAGTGTCAACAGCCAGCCTGAGGCGGGTTAATGATCAGTCTGCCCTCTCACTGATAATCCTCCCACAACTAAGGTGCTGGTTGATGCTGGATTCATTTCATATTAGAGGAAATTCCCATTTCACGCTGCCTGTTTATCACACTTGGGTAATGGAGTTGAAACGGCTGTACAGACTTGGCTTGAATTGCTTTAATAACTTCCAACTGTCCATCTCCGAACTGTTTATCCTGGTGCCCACAGACAGTCATGTTTTTGGACCATGGGAGAAAAACTCTATATTACGAGGCAAGCTGCAACCCCCCCCCCTCCCCCCACTGAGCTGGGGTGTAGCTGCGAGTCTGAAGCATCAGCTCTAACCTGAGTGCCACTGAGTTTATGAAGCTATCCGTAGCGCCATACATAAGTATGTAGAATAATTAAGCATTTTTTTTGAACGTTCATTGAGATAAAAACCTATTTTCTGATATTATTGTTACAAAATTTATTTGGTGCTTATTCCACAGTAGAGATATGTGTTCCTAGTGGGCATTTGAGAATTTGACAGAGGACGTTCAGCTCTTATCAGCACTGAATCACGTATCGCGCCGAGTGCCGGCTGGTTTCTGCACCTAAACCCACAGCAGCGGCCCGGAACTGATCCCAGATGGCATGGAGGGAGGGGAAAAGTTGTAAACGGAGGGTTGAGAGCCTCCGCTGTGCTCACCAGCACTCCCAGGGAGCTGGGGGGATGGGGAGGCCTGTGGATTAACTGGGCCCACAGTGGAGACCTCTCATCCAGTTTGCTCTTTCACTGGATTAACTGGAGTTACCTATTCTTTGTTGTTGCTGGTGCTTTTGAGGGGACAAACCCAGGAACATTCAGTGTAAAAGTCTGTCGTTAACCTGCTGCCTCTGAGAAACCAGAGCAGGAGCTTTTGTGGTACCTTCCATTCCACGAAGGAGCTGCCTGCAGGTTGGACACAGATTCTTTATGGGGTTTGAATCCAGAGAGTTTCCAGGCAAGTAAAGAACCTCAGTTTTCCTCTCCCCGTTTCTGACATAAGGCACAGGCTAGATCATGCTGAAAGACGCCTGACCCGTCAGGAAATGTAACAATGATGAAATTTCCTACATATGACGATGTAGCTACAACCCACTGAAAACATGACTCATTAAGGCATATTGTTGGCTTTCCAGAATGAGACTGAAAATCAGATTGTAAAAAAAATGACTACATGTTCACAGGGGTGTATAGTTTCTTTGTGAATACTCTGAAGAACGCGAGCCAAGCTTGGTTTTAGGTCGTCTGACTGTGGTACATCAGGACTTCTCTGGGATGCCTGTTTGTTCTTCCTTGTTCTATTGATGACTTAAATTTGACCAGCATGTCAGCATGGACTGATATGGTCCAAATGCAGAGGGTGTTCACTTTTCATACTGGCTGATAGACAGCATCTCCGCGGCGACTGTTTCTGGCATGCAGGCAGTGAGTTGCCGTAAAATCAGGACAGCACTGGGCTTTCTGCATCCCCCATCCTCTGCAAATCCCCTGCCCCCCCCCCCCCCCCCTTAGGGGGGCATAGCCAGCACTTTCATGGGCCGTGTTACGCTCGGCTCGGATGTCACTCCCCCGTGCTCTCCGTTACTTGGGCACCCGGCTTGGTGCTGCGTGCAGGCTTCCGTAACCGGCCGTCCATTTATAATGGGCTCCGTTCCGGATTCTCTTATTGCCGATCGATAAGTCCCAGTCAAGGTTGTTCCAGCAAAGACGGGGCTACAGATCTGTGCGCGCTCGCCAGATGTGGATTCAGCGTAAGACAATCTAACAGTATAGCTTATCTGGGTAGGCAGAATCGCTCACTGGCTGTATTTCGTCTTTTTCATTTTCTAAGAGGGAGAATCTGCAGTAATGCTACGTCGACAGGCCGACGGATTCATACCTTCCTCTTGACCTATTGAGCATTTGGCTCTCCCGGGTTTCAGGGCACACACGCCTCTCTCCTTCACATACCGGCAGGGCCGCCGGTGCGGGCACCTTCGTGTGTCTCATGCCAGGTTTATTGGCACTTGTGCCCACAGTAGGACCCCCTGTGGTGGTGAGCAGCATGTGCACTCATGTAGTCCTGATAAGAGGGTCTGTCTGCTCCCAAAGGCCAGATGCTTCCTGACACAGGCCCTCGCGAGCCCGTCGCTTCTCATTTGGTCTCTCATATGGATCATGTTAAAGGACTTTCTTAATCTGACTCAATATGGGATTAAATTAGCATCAAGACCCCGGCATTTTGAGTACAGGGGCTCAGTGGCAGTCCTGCAGTCTCATACCTCCAAGGCTGGGGGTTCGAACATGCAATCACAGCACAGTAAATGCTAGATAATCAATATTACAAACTGCACAACCCAAGACAGTGCGGAATGTTTTTGGTGCAGCAGACCCACATAAATGGGGTAAAAAAAGTATTTTAAAAAGAACGTGACGGCTCTTTTAAAATGAAATACTCTCTTTATTAACAGGCACTATCAGTTTAATAATAGTTAAACAGTTTCCATGACACTCGCAGTTACACGCTAATGAAACGCACACATTCCACACCAATTCCACGCCGGTTCAAAGCCAGCCTCAGCACGTCTGCGGGTCCTTGAGCAAGACCCATAACCCCCAGCTCCCTGGACGCCGCTACAGGTGGCAGCCCTTCGCGGACAGCTTGCTTAAAGAAAGACACAAATGAATTTACCCCATTTAAAGATGAGCGCAGTGTGGTAGAAGCATGCGGGCTGCTGACCAACCCCACGGAGTCATGTTCTGTCAGACAGCTGTCGCCAGTGGGTGGGATCACCCCACATGCAGTGTCGTATTGCTAAAATGACGATCACTTTTGAAGTCTGTGCCTACCTTTTAGCCAGGAGGCGGAGGATTTACAGCATCTGCTGTTGTATAATGACATTCAAATTCTAGTCCTCAAAAAAAACTCAGTCTATTATTCGTGCCAGTAGACATAGGAAAATGACAGGCATCTCCTAATTACCGTGGTTCACATGTTCGATAATATACCGTGTACCGTTACACCCCTAGTGTGTGGGCCCTGTTGCCCTGTGATGGTCTGGTTCCTGTTCAGGATATCCACTACCTGGGCTGGGCTTGGCCCAGTGTCATTCTGTACTGGACAAGCTGTCATGGAAAACAATGAGTGGACCTGGGCTTAAAGCAAATGTAATTCTGTGTCATTTAACAGATTTTTATGTTAAGCAAATTGGGACTTGCCAAGAATAGCAGGTGAGCCGTGCTGTTGCTGTGCACGCCTTCCGGTCACGGCACGGCCCATATCAGCATCCAAACAGGCGCTCGCTTTGTCTCTCAGCGGCTGCCGCGCCGCGGTGACGGTCGCACCGTGTCCTTGCCCTGACCCATGTGGAGGGTGTCCACCGTGGCCGTGTTTTTCTGCTCCAGAGCGTTGTTGGTGGAGCAGGTGTCACAAAGGGGGAGGCAGTCGTCCTTGATGGGGTAGGGGGGATATTGTGTGCTGAGGTATTCGCAGGGAGAACAATGCAGGGTCGGGTCAGGCGAGGTCACCGTGCGGAAGGGAGCGGGCACCAGAGCGGGGGACAGGGTGATGCCAGGCTTGGGCTCGGATACAGGAAACAAAGCCATTGAGTGGATGACTCTAAATAAACAGGAGGAACCCCGGGCTGGGGGCAGGAATGTCGGCACGGTCTTTGG
>JAODKF010000103.1:28934594-28949572 GCA_026779585.1 Mormyrus proboscirostris
TGGGAGGGTTGGGAAGGGGGGTGAGGGGGGTTAGGGGCTGCTGGATTTTGGTCACTTTTTCTGGTAGAGAATCTTGGAAGGTGGGTATGGGCTCCAACATCAAGAAGAGTGAGCAACGTGGACTGTTAGGGGGAACAACCAACACACAGCTAATAAAAGGTAAAGAAAAGACGCACACATCATTAACTTTATCACAAATGCCATGGGAGGTTTTGTTAGATTCCATTTGATCCCTAAAAATGCATAAATGAGTTGCAAATGGAATTACAAAAGACTCATGTTACATCTCATCCCAGGATCGCTTCTCATATTGTTTGTTAAATATGTCTGTGGGCTTGATTGGCCACACGCTTTTACCAAAACTCTCATCTCCCTCCGGATCTGGAATCTGTGCCGAACCCCAGGCCTCCACTGCCAGCGTCTGTGCTGCATGAGGAGTGTGGCTGTCGGTCACTGATGATTATGTTTCTTTTTCCTGTCATTCGTCATCCTTAATGCATGTATGGTGTCTTGCCTTTTTACACACCTGCATACATACCACTCAATGAACCAACCTGGACACATTTCCCACCCCAGTGGTAGATGGGACACTGCTTACCTCAGCAGTCACCTGACATTATTAACCAATTAGGGATCTCAGCTGTTAATTACAACTTTCATGAAACTGGGTTTAAATAATTACATTTGATTTACTTTATTCAATAGAAACATCGCAATGAGTTTATGAACATGGACTTGAAAAATAAAGTCTTTCTGCAGAATTATCCTAAATGATGGTTTATTTTACATTGGGGGCATTTACATTTTTTCCTCGGGGGAATGACAGTAAGGTCAATTTTAAAAAGCTACAAAAACAGACTACTATTAAAGTTTTGAGCAGACTTTACTTTTTTGCATGATATGTTTAAATGTTTACCGTCTGTTTTAAGCAAACACACATGCAAATATACATCAGTTTCTCTTGTTTTCCAATTAACTTTTTAAGAGTATTACACTTAAATTTTGACTATATGCTCTTGAAATGAGGGAAGATATTCTACAGGGAGATGACGAGCAGAGATATGCAAATTTAGTCTGGGATTCATCACATTTTTTACTGTCCTGTTATTAAAACAAGTGTTATGTCATTTTTCTCTGAAGAGAAGACAGTGAACAATTCAAATGAGGATTAATAAAACTGTCCTTTTGATCTGATTTTGTTCATTTTAAAATTTTAAGAGAATTTTCTAATCAAAATATTGTAGGATCATCTGTTCCTGAAAGTTTTCTCCATGTATGTTTTTTCTCCCTCTATGACTGTATTGATACCATTCCCACAATATTTGTGGACTACCTGATAATTAACTTATCATATTTGTGTTTTTAAATAAATATTTTATGTCCAAATCCTGTGCCTGTTTTTATTCTGTAAATTAGCAGAAGGTCCCTCATCTTACAAACATTACAGTAAACAAATCAACCCACACCTGCCTAGACAGCCTGGGAAGAGGACGACATTTTGCAAGAATAGCCAGGACAGCAGATAGAACCACAAGATATGGGACTGAACAGGAAACGATCTTTATTTTGGGGAAAATATTTTTATGGGGAGCAAGGTACTGAGTTGTTGCTGGGGTTGGTGAGACCCACCCCTCCCTTTCCCCAGCTGTCCAGGAGCTGATGTCATGAAGAAGGACAGCTGTGTAGCCACTGCTTCACTCTGAGCATACACACTGACTACTGACGACTGCTAACCCTAATCTACCCACACAAGCCTAAACACATATTCAAAAGATTTGGGAGCAGTTTTTTAATTATTATTTTTAATGGGAACATCAGATTTTAACTGTGCAGAGGCTTTTCTTCAGTGTTCCGCCGTTTTTTTCCCATTTCTGCAGTGAAGCGCTGCTTCAGGATACTTCACTGCAAATTGAGCATAAGCATTTTACCCGGCCGGGGCAGCAAACTGTACACACAGATGCTCTGAAAAGCGGCTGCACAGTGACTCAGACAGCTTGAGCTTTTGAGCTCACAAAGGTTAAAGCTATAATAACTGACAAATTGATTCAGTTTCATGGAGCCATTTGAGGTACTGCTCAATGTTAAGGCCAAAATTAATGGTAAGGTTTGCTCTAGAGAGACCCAAGGAGAAGATTTTTTTCTAGTCTCTTCTCTTGGCATGCCACGTTTCACAATCTGCCATATATGTCCTGCACCTGTAATTGAATCACTGTAATACAAAACTACAATGACAGCATTGGCTTAACACTTTACTGCTGTCAATTTTGTATTACGGATACCTTCCTAGCCCCAGCTTTGCACAAATTGCACGTGTGACTCATGTTATTTTTGTAGTTCTATCTCACGAGCCACGTGAGGAGATTGACCTCAGCAAGAGTCGACTGTAAGCTAAAACCCTTAGTCTGGCAATGTCCCACTGTCCCTGCAAACGGTACTTAACCTGCATTATTTCAGTCTTCTACATGACAGGTCGGACTTGTGCATTTGGCTCGCAGCCATATATCATTCCCTTGACCTACTGTTAGGGTCACGGCATACAAACAAGGAAGCAACTCATTTCTACCCTACAGTCGATGGTGCCGCGTCCCTCCTGCTACATCAGAGGGTGTGTGGATGGTGTCGCGCCCCTCCTGCTACATCAGAGGGTGTGTGGATGGTGTCGCGTCCCTCCTGCTACATCAGAGGGTGTGTCGACGGTGTCGCGTCCCATCTGCTACATCAGAGGGTGTGTCAATGGTGCCGCGCCCCTCTTGCTACATCAGAGGGTGTATCGATGGTGCTGCGTCCCTCCTGCTAAATCAGAGGGTGTGTGGATGGTGCCGCGCCCCTCTTGCTACATCAGAGGGTGTGTGGATGGTGTTGCGCCCTTCCTGCTACATCAGAGGGTGTGTGGATGGTGTCGCGCCCTTCCTGCTACATCAGAGGGTGTGTGGATGGTGTTGCGTCCCATCTGCTACATCAGAAGGTGTGTCGATGGTGCCGCGTCCCTCCTGCTACATCAGAAGGTGTGTCGATGGTGCCACACCCCTCCTGCTACATCAGAGGGTGTGTCGATGGTGTCGTGTCCCTCCTGCTACATCAGAAGGTGTGTGGATGGTGCCGCGCCCTTCCTGCTACATCAGAGGGTGTGTGGATGGTGTCGCGTCCTTCCTGCTACATCAGAAGGTGTGTCGATGGTGTCGCGTCCCTCCTGCTACATCAGAAGGTGTGTCGATGGTGCCGCGCCCCTCCTGCTACATCAGAGGGTGTGTCGATGGTGCCGCGTCCCTCCTGCTACTTCAGAGGGTGTGTCGATGGTGCCGCGTCCCTCCTGCTAAATCAGAGGGTGTGTCGATGGTGCCACGTCCCTCCTGCTACATCAGAGGGTGTGTGGATGGTGTCGCGTTCGTCCTGCTACATCAGAAGGTGTGTCGATGGTGTCGCGTCCCTCCTGCTACATCAGAGGGTGTGTGGATGGTGCCGCGCCCTTCCTGCTACATCAGAGGGTGTGTGGATGGTGTCGTGCCTCTCCTGTAAAATCAGAGGGTGTGTCGATGGTGTCGTGTCCCTCCTGCTACATCAGAGGGTGTGTCGATGGTGTTGCGTCCCTTCTGCTACATCAGAGGGTGTGTCAGTGATTCTATGTCTTGCCTTGGAGGCCAGGAATATCATGGATGATGCCTGTACTACACATAGTCACAAGCCTGTTAACTTACTGAGTTATATTACGGATAACCTTCACATCAATCTGCACCACTAGTAGCAGCCGCTCTACCGACCAGGCAAACCCCATGGGCGAATCCTGCTGTGCAAGTCATCAATATGAGGAATGAACTACTGTCTATTAAATATTTATATCAACTGACTGGAGTCTGCATATTAATAAAACAAGACAAATGTACAATATCGGCAGTGGAAAAATGGGACGACGTCGAAGTCGTTCACATGAGCGAGAAAATTCAACCTAAATCACATTTGTAAATATCTGACTGCATAAGCCATGTTTATCACACTTGATAAAGGTTAGGTTTAGGGTTCGGGTTAGGCTGTCACGTTCACATCGTTCTGTACTGTAGCGAAACAGCCGGGGCTGGATCTCCACGCAGCACCTTGTCCTAATGGGAATGCGGATGGGCTGTCCTTAGGTATTGCTTTCCCATAGACCCTGACTGGGTGGCAGCCTTGGAAAAGAGTTCTTCTGCACAAATCAGTCCATGGAAACGTGGAGATGCTGTAGCTCCTCAAGGGCTCAGGCCGAAGGTGCATGCGGAGCTGTCCGACCTGCCGACAGGGAAGCGAAGACACCACAAGAAGCAGGACGGCCCTCTGCATAGGCAGATCACCGGCCGACCAGTTGTATGAGGTTTGTGAGTTCACATATGCACGGTGAGGGGTGGCCAAGCCTACGACGGCCGCCTTAGAAACAAAGGGAAGCGCGCTTATGGCTTTGCTTTGTTAACCCGGGGCCACTTGTGGGCTGCGTGTCGCTCTAACATGCTCTGGCAACCTGTGCGCTCAGCAGCTAATGTGTCAGGGCTCTGGGGCGTCGGCTTCACCGTGAGCTAAAGGTCGTGCATAGTTAATGCGGTGGCACTGCGCGACGAGCTCTGTGGAGTGAGAACCTCACCTGAAGTGAAACGAGTGCAGGTAAAATCGCAGAATATGCAATAAGAGGACACAGGGAGGTGGTGAGAGACGGGGGCCACGGGTGCTGTGGCGGGGGAGGGGAGGAGAGGAGAGGAGAGGAGAGGAGGGTGGAGGAAGGGTCATTTCAATTTATCGTTCATCAGCATTTTGCATTACTCAGGCAGTACTCCATTCTGAATGATTTACTAAAACACAAACCTGCCAGCAACCAGATACCTTGACAAGGGCTGTACAGGCAGGCTGGCATTAGTAAAGCGTGTCACGTCACGCAGGCCCCTGCATACCCTGTCTTTTTCACCTAGAGAAATGCCATTGGTATATATCAAAAAGTTCCAAGTGAATCAGAACTAACCCGGCCCAAAAAAAGCATTCTGTGGTGGCACTTCCCAGCAAACCCCATTGCACCTGATACCCACTCCGCCTTCACAGCTGCGCTGAGTACATTTGCATCTTTTCTGTTCTCCAGCTGCAGGGTTAGTGAGAGGCTGAGCATTTTAGTAATGCGGCTGCTGATTGGTCCTGTGAAACATGCGCTCTGAGTGGGTGAGACGGTGGGGGGGTCAGCGTCCACTGGAGGTTTCCCACTGCATTCACATATCCCCCTACCATCCAAAAAGCTGTTTTTTTTCTCTGTGCTCACTCCCTCTTTCAAGCGTGTTTATGCCAAGACCAGTGACATATTTGCATGTTGGTGTAAGAATGTGTCATTGGTAGGAAGAGGCCAGGATATTTGGTAATACTGGAACTTTGATGTATCTAATGCCTGAGCTGTCACTTCTGAAGAGCATGTTTCAGCTACCGGCTCTGTGTAAATGATCTCTGTGTAGGCTGTTGTTCCTCAGGCAATAGTAGATGTAATAAGTGAGAATTCAGTGCCTGAATTTCATCGCTGTTTTCAGGTTTGTGTATAAGCACTGATAACATTGGTTATCTATACACAGGTGTGAGCAGAGAAGCAGAGTCAGTACTCTGTCACTGCAAGAGGGACATTACACTACATCAGAGTGTCTATTGGCATTTATTTTAGCCTTTTATTTTCTTGACCTTCCCACAATTATGAAGTCATTCATAATTGACACAGAGTATATTTGCCTATTTGCACATGTATATTAATCCAAAATTAAGCTTATAAAATCTTAAACTTCAGCGGGAAATATTTAAACTTCAAAGTGTGTTTATTCTAAGAACCTCTGACTTAACACCTCCTAACTCTCCTACACCTGTCTGTTGATGGAGCTCAGCTGCTCCTGTGTCACTTTCCCGGTCAGGCTGTTTTTTTTTCCATCCTGGAGCTGATGATCACATGGGGTGGTCACGCCTGGGTACTGAGATGTGGTAGTGGGTGGGGGGGGGGCACAGAGGGAGCAGCCCTGGGGATCTTTCAAGGCAACGGCGCCACAGAGCAGCATCTTGTGGCCAGCTGGATCTTCTCATGTGTCTGGGTTTTGATTCCCTCCTCATTACTCACAGTGAGGCTCCAGCTGTTCTCCACAAGCAGGAAGTGGCTGTCAATGTTTTCATTCAGAAAAGGCCCAGACAGAAAAGCACATTGTGGCCATACGCAATGGAATTTGCTCAGAAGAATGCAGCGAATGGGAGCTAGACTGTCTCGGGCATCATTTACCGAGGACTTCATCCTGTATAGCAGGGATGTGAAACTCCAGTCCTGGGGAGCTGCAGTCATGCACGGTTTTTGGTTTACCGTCATTTAACACACCTGATTCAGCTCCTTGTGCTATTCACCACACAGCTCTTGAGCTGAGTCATTTGTGGTGGAACAGGGAAAGAACTAAAGCTTCACAAGGCTCCAGCCCCCTAGGACTGGAGTGACACCCCTGTCCTATAGAGAGGTAATGGTAATATTTTATATGCATATCATTGATTTACAGAGATACCAGATAGCTACGCAGTTATCAGTTTTGTTTATGGGGGTTCTGTGTGTGGCTCTGTGGGTTTGGACTCGACGATCAGAAAGTTGCTGGTTGTAATTTAATGGCTTGCAGAGTGGTTTCAGCACTGGGCCCTCGGGCAAAGCCCCCAAGGGCTCCAGGGACACTGTCTGCCCCCGGTCTCTTATCCTGGCTGATATTTCACTTCAGACAAAAGCATCTGCTAAATAAATAAATGTAAATGTCCATGGGTGTATGGGGTCATTCCAGGGCAGCACAGCGCAGAAGGCTGACATACACTATAGACTGTATGCCAGCCCACACACACACAGATTAGGTATCTAATGTGCGGACTCTCCATTCATTTCTACAGGCATAACCCCTAATCCCTTATAACTATGACACCTTAACCTCTACCCAGCCCTAACCTTAACCATAAGTAACCAAGCAAAATACAAGTCTGTTTTAGTTTTTTGATTGCATTCAAATAATTTTTATAAAATTCAGTTTCCTCATGTGGGGACCAAAAAATGTCCCCACAAGGTCAAAATAACGGGTTTTTAAGATGTACATGACCACAAAAGTAATCAAATACATCTTTTTTAAAGACATATTTTTTTAGTAGCGAATAGAAGTCTTTTAAAAAAACAATATCCTTCAAGAGGACAAGGTCTCATTAGTTCTGTACAAAGCATTAAGTGGCTTTAGAGTATTAAATCCACGGTCACTGGCGACTAATCAAAGGCCAGCAGCAGTTTCTTGCAGTCCAGCCTTCATTAAACACGCCACTGTGTCTTGCAGAGTTACGTCCCACAGACGCGCATCGACATCCATTCTTAGCTTTGTGAGTCTGCGCAGAGACCTCATGAGACCTATAGGTGTGGCTGCGGCATCAGGCCCAGGAGCTGAGGCAAGCTGCACTGTTACGCATACAGCAGTACTTTAACTTAGAGTGACATCTAGTGGTGAATTTATGAAGCAACAACAGACTATGAATGAATGTTTTATCCACCAGCACGATCTCAGTACACTGCTCTACCACACTGGCATGCATTGGACAGAATAAGAGCTAGTGTTTGATTGTACTGAGATTAAAAGGTAAAACGGGTGATAAGTTGTAGGACACCAAAGGAAAATTTGCTTAAAGGTGGACACAATGATGGCTGAAGATTGAAATGATTGATCAAATGATTTAAATGTAATCAGACTGTTATAAAGCTAGAGACTCTCACTATTGCCTTAAAATCTATAAATAGATGAATGGTTCCACGAGCTGTTATGAAGGTTAATGAATGTAAGCACCAAAAGCAGCGATTCTCAACCCATGGGTCGCGACCCAAATTAGGGTCACGCCAAGTTCAGAAAGGGTCATGAGGCGGAGTTGGAAAAGTAAGCATTTTAAAACGAGCAAGCTCCTACGCTGATCCACGATGAGATTTACCAGCCCAGTCGTAGAATTAACTTATATAAATGGATGTTAGGCCTGCAATTGCTTAGTGCAAAACTAGTGAACACTCAACCAATCCAAGAAACCCACAGACCCACAGATGCTTAATTTAAAATGAATTGGCACATCCAATCAGGTTTGTGCAATAGGCATTCATTGACATAAATTTCAGAGTGCACTGCATGTTTGATCTAGCGTTAATATAAACCGAAACTTTACCTACAGTAGGTGCCGACTCAGCCGAGATGGTGAAGACTGGGTCCCAGTGGAAAACGTTTAGAACCACTGACCTAAAGAGAACCATCAAGCCGTGAAGTGTTAGGGATGGGGTTAACCCTAACCATCAAGCCGTGAATGGATGTTTTCACCAGTATTAATGAAGCAGTTAAGAAATACTTGATAAACCACAATGCCTGTTTTTTTTTTTCCCCAAAATTCAACATTTTATTTAAAAAAAAAAAAAATCAATGCAGTTGACATAAGAAAAGCAAATAATTTAATCATGCGTTACTATAATTTAATCACTTTGGAAATTTATCGTTTTATGTATTTATATTCCATATAAATTTCTGAAAAATATAAACGCGTGTAACTCAAAGGTTTACATTTGTCATCAAACCGTTTTATAATGAACAAACCTGTGCCAAAACCTTTAACAGCTGTCAGTGCATTTTTATTAAGATGTTTGTTTATTTATTTATTTTGCATACGTTACATAATTCATCCCGTCTTTCTGATGCGTACAAATAGCCCATATAAGGAAACATTTTAACCTACCACAGGCATATAGTCCCGTGTTGGAAAATGAGAATATTTTACAAAAACATACCAGCATTCTCACTGCACATCACCAGTTTTATTGACAGAAATGAGTGTATTATATATGTACATATATATATAAACAAACACACACACTAGACAGTGTATTCATTTCAAATATTTACAAAATAGAGCTCATGAATATGCCACATATAAAAATATGCATTACATCTATATAAATATATACACTGTGTGCAAAACATGGCATACAAACCATAAATGAGACAGCATACAGTATGAAAAGACTTTAAAATGATGATCAGATAGATCTTTGATACCTCCTTGGAATAGTTTTCAATAGTTTTATTCCTGCAACAGAAAATACTGAAGACGTGGAAGACTCTGAAAATCCACAAGGAAGGACTGACGAGTAATTAAACAGAGAAGGCTGACAGACGTATCTCAGTTATACCCAATCAGCTTTCAGTTGAAACTGTCATATTATCCTTAGGTTCTTAAGTTAAAGTGAGCCTCCTTAAAGCTAAAATTACGACATAAGCAGTGTGCTTCAGATTAACTACCCTAAGATTGCCATGGTGTGGCAATGCCCTGATGTCACATCCAGTGCATTGCCGATCCCTGCTGCTTATACGTTCACTGTCTTCTGACACCCAAATCATAAATGGCCGACTCAGTGTCAGGGGACTGAAACACAGAGATTTCCCCCCCCCCTTTTGTTTGGCCCATTTGGCTGCTGAGTGGTTCTTACTATAAAATATCCATTTAAAATAAAGCACTAAATCTATGTACATCCTCACCGTCCACTGAAGTACACAAAAATGATTGTTCGCCTCAATAAAACCACAGAAAATAAAGGCAGATAAGGGGCATCACTAATCTACCACCCTCTTTGGCAAAATGTATGGGACTGTATGGTTAGACTCCCACTGAGTTCTGTCCTCCACAAATAAATGGCGCCCCCTACTGTTGGGGCTGTTTAACTCAATTACACTAACTTCTACTTTCTTCTTTTACACTCTTGCCCTCTGACCTAAAACCAAGTGCCATGTGATTTAGAATGTGTATTATTAATCGGATGAGAATGATGTTCTATATTTGGCGCCCATCCTACTACCCGGGGAGATGTCAGTGGAACTTAATGTCATACATGTATCTCTTAGTACTTTGGAGGGCTGTGACCCTGATGGACACCAGGGGTGCTGCTAGTAGACATGACGCTCTACAGGGACATAGCCCCCCCCCCCCAATGCCCACGTGATTTTTGAAAGCCAAACGTGTGATTTTTACATAAATACTGCGGCTCGTGTCCCAGTAAAAGAAGCCTATTGAAGCGCATGATAAATAGAGCGACGCATATAAGCTTCAGAGCAAATAGCTTCACCGTGATCCTCTCGGCTGCCACAAAAACATGGCCGCTACAGTCGATACCACATCTCTAGCATTCTGTATGTAGTGGCCTCGCCAAGCAGTAGGTGTGAGGAGAGCATGAGCCCCAGCATGCAGAAAAGGAGAGAAACACTGCATACCCACTCTGGCAACCGTGCTGTTCCTCTACTGTGTTGCTTACTTCGTTATAAGCACAGGAAAACTGTGCTGTGGGGAAGGTGGACACATGTCATGATGTAATCTGTGGCGTTCGCAAGGCAAGCGGTTCTACTGCTTAATACCGCTGATTCGTGAAGCTGATCCCTTTATGTTTCTCGGTGTACATCTGAATATTCTAAACCTCAAATGAATTACCCCTCCCTCCACCCAGTAAACACAATCTCATTAACAGCTATCAACTGTTAGGCAGAAAGTCTGTGATTCTCATTTAGGTGGGCACTGGTGTTAAGTGCAAAAAAACTAATAATCTCTGTAATTTGCATGCCACAACAGCAGATGGCGCCAGTGAGAGGATTTAACAACAGAGCGCTACATTCATCCAAGTGTCCTAATTTGTTTCTCCATCTGAATTTCCAGCAAATTTCAGCAAAACATTGTTCTGCAGCATGAATATAAGATGTGCAAAATGTGACATGAAATAAATGGCGCACACCGATGCCTTGTGCAGGTTATTAATCTCATGCATTTTTTTTTGGTAACCCTTACTGGTATCTGTGCCCAAAACAATGAATTGGTCCAGAACCAGCTGTAGAGACGCCAATAACAGGTTTACTCTACCATCTTTGAACTCTTGCGCTCACACAGACATATACACAGATAGACAAAATAGGGCAGACAGACATGTGCGTGCGCGCATGCACACACACACACGCACACACACACAGACACACACACTCTCACTCATTGTATCTCATTTCACAGCATCACCAAATTTTACAGAATATGCGACTCTTCCACATCCTAGATGTGCATGTATCCAGTAAAATTCCAGCAAGACTGTACAGCAGTTAAATGTTATAAAAAAAAAAAATCCGTATTCAAATCACCCTCATCATAATTTACTTATTGAAGTATTTACACAATAGACTGCTTGTTCAATTTACATGTATTTACATGATGGTCAAAGCTTTAGTTTTTCGTACAAGGACAAATGGCTAAAGTAAGCTCCTCCGACAGTGATCTCTTTCCAAACAGCTAAGCAAACGCCTGCTGGCTAAGGGAAAGCAGAGGTGTACCTTTCTTTCGACCATCTCAGGAGCTGAAGAGGGTTCCTTAGACGCCAGTGATGTGATGCGGAAGCGAGGATGGGACCCCAGTATCCTCTAGGGGGAACGCAAAGCGCAGCCCCCCGACAGCCTGCTAAAATGCAGCACCGCTTTCCCCTCGAACCGCCTGAATGGCACATGCATGACCGGATGGAGGCAACGGGCAACGTTTGCGGGCAGAGGAAGAAATTAATGCTTAATGTTTCATATGTGACAATCTTTCATACGTGACAGACTAATTCAACTCCTCATTCTTCTCTGTTATGCAAAAAAAAAACAAACAAACAAACAAATCACTTGTTTCCAGTTTCTAAAGAGTGGGAGGAGCTACACTAGTGTCTGTGGTCTTAGTGTTGAGCACAGAGGTGACAATAAGCAAGGGGGCTGGAGCAGAATGAAGGAGTATTCGATGTCAGTCAGATCCCTCTGAGGGGAACCATGGCAGTGCTCACCCATACTGACATAATTAAATGTGCCGGACTGTTTGCTATAGGGTACGTGGGTAAGAGATGGACGGTTACAGTATGGATAAATAAGGAAGACAGCATGGTGTGATCAACCTGAAGGACCAACAGCTTTTCAAAATACCCTTTTAACTGTCACATTCCACCTGCATTTTGACTGCCTTTATAGTGATATGCAGCAGTTGCCACAGAATACAAAATTACAATAATAAAATCAAGAAATTCTTTCCAGCTGTTAGAGCACATAACAGATACCAGCACACCCCTGAAGGACAGCCAACTTAAAAAAAGAATAAAAAAGCACACACGGCAATCAAAATAAAGGTCAGTCAGTGGTGCTTAAGTAAAGAGTGTGTGGGGTCCATCATCGGATTCTGCCGAACGCGGAGAGTGTGACCTCACAGGGCCTTAGAGTGGGAGCCCCATAGTGAGCACATGTGACCAGCCCTCTAACTGCTAGGGATGTGTTTAGCGTCCACCTTGGCTCAGGCAGCAACAGGAGGCGGCCTCACACTTCGGTTCACTGGGCATCCTAGAGGTGATGGGGCCTGTTCCGCATCAGTCCCAGTGTAAGTGGAGGTCGTGAGCGTCAAGTATGTCGGAGGATATACCCAGTGGCGTGAGCCCACCCGGGGGCCCTGGCATGGTCAGGTCCAGCCACTCCATGTTGTCCAGATTAGCGTCCTGGAGGTCAAAGGAGGTGGCAGGCACGGCGTCAGCAAACGTCAGTTCCGACGTGTCCATGGGAGAGTGAGGCTGTTCTAGCAGCTGGCATTGAAGCTCCTCCACCAGTCCCAGCGTGTGGGGCGCGGGGTCTTCCGACAGGGTGCCGTCCAGAAGAGCTTCCAGCTGGTTGTCCGAGGCCAGCATAGCCAGGCTGGGTGTGGAGTCGAGGCTCATCGAGGCGGCTGGGGCCAGCTGCACTTGGGGCGGGGGGCGGGACAGCACCGTGTTGACAGGGAGGGTGGTGACGCTGGCTGTCACGGGCAGTACTTTCCTCACCGAGGGCAGGTCTTGTCGAACGAGGGGGGAGATCTCTGTGCAAGAAGCAAGCAAACAGTCTGCCTATGAAGTTCTGCAAACAGTGATCCCTTATATTATAAACATCATGCCAGGCTGTGTAGATCTACATAATATACTTAATGTTAACATTAGTGTTTTTTTATTTTCTTTCTCGGACCACATACTGTTGAGGCGGGGCATAGCACAGGCGGAAAAAGAGTGATGATCCACAAAGCAACTCACAAAAACAGAAGAGAAAGGGACCCCTAAGGGGTCAAGAACAAAACAGGAAAAATAAGAATTAACTAAAACACAAATGAATACACTAGCGAACAGAGCAGGCATTTAAATGCACAGAGATACAAGGACTAGCAAGGGGCAGGTGCGGACCATAACAAAATCAACCAATCAATAAAGGCTCAGGACAACAAGCAACAGGTGGAATAAATTACATGCCCAGGAACTAGGGGACACTGACGAACACTGAGGGCTAACACTAGGAAAGACTAGGAACAAAATAGGGCTTGAAGGGATCCAAGACAGAGAGGGGGGGAAACAGGATGACCAGTGATGCCTGCTGGTCAAAAGGGGACAAGACACATAGGACAGGGTCAGACGGGCAATGACCCTGATTCATGGTCCAGGACACCAACAGTAGAATAGGAGTGATGTCATTCTCAGTGGGTTTCCGGGGAGACAAGATGCATCTTGGTAAAAATTTGATCTGTGTTTTTGGCAAAGTGATGTACAGGGCTTCACTGCTGCCTCACACCTGACCGTAAAAAACTGTCAGCTTCTTGATATATACACCCACGTTGTATGTGTGTCTAGGCTGGTGTTAAGCCCAATCTTAACCCTGCATGCCAGGTACATTTAACAAAGTTTCTTATAACACTGAACCTCATCGTACATATGGCCATGAAAATGAATAGCTAAAACATTTTGAAGCATTGATTCATAATAAATCATACATGCTCATATCTGAGGCACACAAGTATTACTAAAAAGTGTTTTGTAGCTTGACCTTAGTGCTGCCTTCGATACTATAGACCATGTCATTCTCCTACACAGGCTTGAGCATACTGTAGGTTTACGGGGAGTGGCACTCTCTTGGTTTAAATCCTACCTCTCCGACCGTTATCAGTATGTAAATTTATATAGTGATTCCTCAGAACATGTCAGGGTCAGATACGGAGTGCCACAAGGTTCAGTCTTAGCTCCCCAACTATTTTCACTATGCATGTTACCTCTAGGCCTAGTTATTCGTAAGCATGGAGTTAGCTTTCATTGCTTTGCAGATGATACACAACTATATATATCAGCCAAACCAGAAGATAGACAACCACTTCAGAGAATGGAAGAATGTTTAATTCTAATATTAGTGGATGTCAGACAACTTCCTCAAGCTAAATATAGACAAGACTGAGGTTCTTCTAACTGGCACTAAAGCCACCAGAACATCATAGTCAATCTGGATGGACTATCTATTGCACCAAGTACTGCAGATAAAAACCTTGGTGTTACTCTGGATTCTGATCTTTTGTTTGATGTTCATGCTTCTAACATTAGCCGTACTGCTTTCTTTCACCTGCGTAATATTGCCAAGTTAAGAAACACGCTTTCTCTCCAAGACGCAGAGAAATTTTTTCATGCGTTCATTACCTCCAGGCTTGATTACTGCAATGTCTTGTTCGCTGGCTGTCCAAATAGGTCATTAAATAAACTCCAGCTAGTCCAGAATGCAGCAGCCAGAGTCCTCACCAGAAAATATGATCATATCACCCCAATTTTATCTCCACTACACTGGTTGCAAGTTAGATTTCGTGTTGACTACAAAATACTACTCTTTACTTATAAAGCTGTAAATGGTCTTGCACCGCAGTATGTGAGTGACCTCATTTGCAATTACATTCTAAATCGTACACTTAGATCTCTAAATGCAGGTCTTCTATCCATACCCAGAATAAAGAACACTACTTATGGGGGAAGAGCATTTGCTCATAAAGCACCACAGTTATGGAATAAACTTTCCATTAGTGTTTGGAACTCAGACACAATCTCTGTTTTCAAGTCAAGGCTTAAGACGTACCTCTTTAGCCAGTCTTTTGGATAGTAAAAC
>JAODKF010000103.1:28949672-28966441 GCA_026779585.1 Mormyrus proboscirostris
CTAGGTTCCTCTCAAGGTTTCTTCCTGCTAGAGGGAGTTTTTCCTTGCCACTGTCGCCTCAGGCTTGCTTGGTGGGGTTCTGACCGGGTTAATAATAATGCTTTGTGACAATGACTGTTGTTAAAAGCGCTATATAAATAAAATTGAATTGAATTGAAAAACAGCGCATGCTTACCTCCGCTCTCTATCAGGATATCGAACAGGTCATCCATTTGCTGACTGGTGACTGTAGGCATCTGTAACAGGAGAAAGAGCACAGGATGCAGAGTGTAAATGGAGGAAGATTAGGCTTCAGAGTCACCTTGACCTTTATAAAGAATGACTTTGAATGTATAACTGAATGAATGCAAAGTAAGGCCAGAGAGATTTTTTCCTCTAATATGATTAACAAGAGCATCGACAATAACTATTCGCTATTGTGGACAAATTACCAAATACCCCAACACAGTCAATCCTTGAATTCTCTTCAGCTGAAAAGTGTAATGAGTTTGCATCTTTTTCCAACAACAAAATTAAAGACAACAGATCACATATTTGTTCCAGCCTCATAGGCAATGACACGACAACCATCTTACTGCATAAGCAGAACATGTTGGAACATAATGCTATCAGCTACAAAACCCTGCAGGATTTAGTGCACCACCTTAACCCATCTACCTGCTGTCTTGATAACATAAAATATTGTTAGATAGGTTTGAAAACTGGGAAGGCCTATCAAGTAGAGTGTTTAAATGGGTCAAACTGTACCTAGAAGGCACTATAGGCAGTTGAGTCCAAACATACTACCATAAAGTATGGAGTCCCTCTTATTTGATTTTTATATGCTCCCACCTGCCTGAATTCGTAAAGACAGCAAGTTAGCTTATCATAGCTAATTGGATTTATTTAGCTCTGTCGCCAAATGACTGTAGTCCAGTAGATACATTTAGTCTGTGCCTTAAGAAAATAAATTACTAGATGCAACAGAATTTCCTCCAATTAAACAAAGACTGGAATAATAATTTTTGGTAACAAAGCTGAAAGATTCATGAATGCTTTTCTGGGCCTTAGGACTTTTAAAGACTACAGGCCAAGTTAAAGATCTTGGTATCATAATAGACAAAGACCTAAACTTCACCAACCACTACAAAAATATAACTAAGGTGTCATTTTATCACCTTTAACAGTATAAAATCAGAGGCTGTCAACCTAAACAAGACCTAGACAAACATATGTGTGCTTTTATCTCTAGTAGACTGGATTATTATGATAGTTCCTGCTCCCTCCTGGTCTGTGGTACAATGGCTAGTAAAAGGCAGCGAGAATGAGGCATAAGCTGTTAAAGCTTCTGTTTATCGTGGATAAAGTGGCCGCACTCACCTGGGCGACAGTGGGAGCCTGCAGGCTGCGTGTCTGCTTGACAGCCTCCTCATAGCGGGGCGGGTCTTTGCTCTTGGGGGCGTGGCTGGAGAAGGTAGTTGGCTGGAGGATGAACGTAGGAGGAGAGGAGGATGGAGCCTGGAGGGGAAGGCAGGGAGGCTTTCCTTAATGGAACATTCCAGGCGCGACACCGTGGACAACGTCACACATTCGGCATGTGTAAGCGTGCGGAGGACAGAGCAGTACCTTGCTTACGGGACCGTTGGGGAGGATGGTGGGGGGTCTGCTCTCCGGGGAGCTGTTCAGGAAGCACTGGGGTATTTCTTTCAATAGATGGTTGTGGTTGGCGCTGTACTGGAAACCAGTTTCTGGAGTGGTGCATACTGGAAAGGTCTGCAGAGCAATATGAAAAAACAAAAAGTGGCCTGAAAGTGAGAACGGCCGAAGCAGAGGGCGGGTTCCTGATTCACGTGAGAGCGGTGACCTGGAAAAAAGGGCATGTTGCAAAACTGCAAAGGGTGACTGAACAATTTAAGCAAAAAATAAAACAAGAACTGTGTGCCAACTTAGTGCTCTTGATAAAATGAACTTGAGGATATATATTTTTATTTATACCCACTGTAAATACAAATTAATATAAACATGTATCATAAATTACCTGTCACTATACTTCAATTCACAGCAATGACCATGCCTCAAGTTGCTTTAGGTATTAATACGGTTCAATTTCAGGTAGTCTACAATATAGAATGGCGGTACCCAGGAACAGGAACATTTAGCACTGAACTATCTGCAAGACATTGTTTAGAAATTCCCCTTTGATCATGGGGCTGGGTTGCGGAACAGAAACTAGAGGGCCGGCGGAGTTGGCCTGAAGTCTGGTAAAGTCCCAGCAGCCTCCTGCAGGGAGAGAGGCCCAGCCCTGTGGGCCGCTTCCCAAGTCATCACCCAGGGCCCTGAGCCACCCACAAGTTTGGGACACGGCCAGCTAGCGCGTTTCGGTGAGTGACGGGTACACACATTGCAGTTGCATGTGCAGATGTGGGTAAATTTGTTGATACCCTTCCATGACAAAAGAATTGTCTCTGAAATAACTTGAAACTGACAAATGTAATTAGCACCCATCATCGCTCATTCCACATTTAATAAGAATCAGACTTTGCTTGAGACGAAGTGGAATATTTGAAATAACACAAATGAAAATAGCATGGGCAAAAATTATGGGACTCAACCTAATATTTAGAAGCCTAATCAACTTTATGGTAATGAGCTATGATGTGGTTTGGCGGTAACCAGTCGGAATGTAGAGATGCTCCGCCAAAGAGTGTTCCACAGAACATTTGTTCCGACCAAACAGTTTCCAAGCATCATCGAGTATAAACCGTGAGACAGAATACCTCTCCAAACTGCATTTTTTACCCTCTAGATACGGTAAAAAAATGCACATAAAAAAAAAAAACAAACATATAGACTTGCATTTTTATACCGAGTCAACACGGTATAATTGCACATATTAAGAAGGTCTTTCTGTACTGAGATATACCTAATACTTTCTGTTCAAAGATAAATGTTTCAGTCAAATTTTAGTCTGGCTTCTTCACATTTTCCTTTCCACAGTGGAGTCTGCCGGGGCCTCCTTACATTCAGCCCACTGTTGCTGAAAAAGCGACGGATGGTGTGACCAGACACTGATGGATCTTGACCTTGGAATTCATCTCGTATCTTTTTGGAAGTTGTCTTTGGTGTTTTTGTCCACTCTTCTTACTCTCCTTCTGCTCAATCTGGGGTCAGTTTTCCTCTGTGCCCACATCCAACAGAGGTTGGCTACAGTCCCATGTATCTTAAACTTGTTATGGCCTTTGTGCTTAACAAGTGTATCTGTAATTCTCCTTATGATCTCCTCAGACAACTCTCTCCATTGCTTCCTCTGGTCCATGTTCTGTGTAGTACACACAGATACCAAATGGCAGAGTGACCACTTTTCTCCATTTAAACAGGCTGAATGACTGATTACCGGACAGAAGATATGCGATGCTAATTGAAGAAAACCGTTTGAAAAATCACTATAATCCACTTATTTATAATCTTTTCTAGGGGTACCAGCAAATCTGTCCAGGCCATTTTAGAACTCTACCTTGTAGAATAAATAATTTATCTGTTTTCACATTTTACTCGATGACATATCAAAGGTATATCTGAGACAATCATATTAAAATATGATCACTTTTCAGAAGGAATAAAACACTATTTCCAATGCGCCGTAAGGGCACCAACAAATTTGTCCGTGTCTCTATTTATTTAGCAGACATGTTTCTCCAAAACAACGTACAAGGGAAGCGAAGAGCACATTACAGACATAATGTGCGGCAGGAGGCTCAGCACAGAGGCAGGCAGGCGCTGTGATATGAAGTCCGCTGCTCAGTGATGCACAGCCGTCCAGCTCGTCCTACGCTCTGCTCAGGCTGCAAGGGAGCAGATCTGCTCCGGCTGCTCAGTGATGCACAGCCGTCCAGCTCGTCCTACGCTCTGCTCAGGCTGCAAGGGAGCAGATCTGCTCACATCTCTCGTCACTCGCTGTCTGCAGAGGCAGTCTGACTTTCACTAAGTACATCTTACACCATAACAGGGCAAACAAATATCATAGTCATTAACTAAAACCTAAAAAGTGGCCATTGCCACACCTTTTGTGCATGAATAGCATTTCCAAAGACTGTAAAATACCTTATTCAATTCATAAGACGGAATGGAAAAACTAAAAACTAACAGCCGGTGATGCATTCACAATGAAGTGCATCCCCTCAGAGTTAAAGTCACTGGAATATTCACAATATTCATGTTCTAATTAATTACTACTTTGCCGCTGGCACTTTTGCTGTATATTTTTGTGATATTATAGATGTTATTGCTTGAGTGACATTACAATAAAATCATCCTTGTCATTTACATGTTTAAGGTTAAGACCCCTCACAAAACTCTGAAAAGGCAATGTATAGCATGACATGCAAAACCTTGAAATAGACACTTAAAGTCAGTTTCATTACACATTATACTTTTAAACCTTCAGCCAAATCATGCACTTTACCTGTTTTTCTGCTGTTTAAATCATCCTTTTAACAGATCACGTGTGACTTAACAAGAAGGTTTGCAAACCAGATATCTTCTCATTGGTAACTGAAGGCTTCTTTCATCCATAAAGGTTGTTTTTCAGAGGAGTGTTGTAATCTTTTCACAGTGATTGCTTCAGTAAAACCTTCACCTCTTTTTCCCCAAGCTCGGCACTCATTAATTCTGACTCACCTTAGCAATGTGCTGTTCTTGCCTGCTGTATTGGGAGGGCGACGTGTCTGTTTTCGGGGCAGAAGGCTGCACGAGACCTTGGCTCTGAACTGGGACAGCAGCCTGGACAACTGGCTGGGTCTAAACAGTCAAGAAAACGACACTTAAACACAGAAAGTGCCTGACGTGCTTTTCTCCTTATTTAACACCTGCTCTTAATAACACTTTACAACTGAGAGGCTTTGTCCAACCATGATATCACTATAATAAAAATATAATATAATTTAATAAGCATATTAATTAATATTTTTTATATATATGACAATTAAAGTAAATTATAATAATTTGCAACAAAGGCTAATCATTACACAGAGAAATAACCGAGATCTGTTGCTGTTCGCCCTTGGGGCGATTCTGAGGACAATCTCGCGCTACCAAAAGCCCACCCCGCAGTCTGCATTGTGATTGGCCAGCAGTGGACACCACCCCCCAGGTATGGCCACGGTACCTTGAGGTTAACACTGGGGCCGGGTAGCTGGATAGTGGTGGCGCTGGCAGGGAGAGAGACGGGCACTAGGATTTGGGTTGTGCCAGGCTGGGTGGGGATCAGGGCCTGGGGCTGCCCGAGGACCTGGGGCACGTGCGGGTGAATGAAAAAGGGGGGCAGTGCGACCGGGGGGATGGGGGCTGGAGGAGAGGGTGTGACAGGCTCCTCCTGCTTGACCATAAGCGAGGCTGGCTGGACGAGGGGGGCCCAGACGGTCGAGCAATTCGGGGGGATGCAGCTCTCCTCCTTCACGGCGGCAGCAGGGGCTGGTTCTGCGGCCTGGCAGACCTGCTGCGCCCTCTTCTCCACCTCCAGCTGCATCTTCAGCTCCTCCACCAGCCGCTGCTCCTGTTCTAACTTGCGCATCAGCTCCTCGATCTGCCGCTCCTTCTCGTGGAGGCGCCGGTCCTTCTCCTCAGGGCCCACTTTGTGTGGTGATTTCAAGACTTCTGATGCCAGCACCTCCTCCAGGCTGGCGCTGGAGAGCTCCGAGGGCACGGGGGAAGAGGGGGGAGTAGCGTTCATGCACTCTGTCGCCCCCTGTTGGATAGATGACAGGTGCTGACTGGATAACGAGGTGGTCGCTTCCATAGAGGCTGGAGGCACAGCGCTGCAGGTGGAGGTGGCCTGAGGGGCGGTGTTCTCCTGGTAAGGCCGCAGCCGCTCTATGAGGTCTGTCTTCGTCCCTGACACGGGCAGGCCCCTCAATTTCAGCTCCATCTTTAGCTCGGCCACCTGCAGAAACATTTTACCAGCCGTTTCCAACATATTCCATCTGCTAGCTTCCAGACATCACTGTTCACTGCTTAAATGGCGCATCACTCATACATCAGCGTCAGTGGAATCCCCGCGTCCATCAGATCTCTCACCTTCATCTCCTCCAGGTTCGTCGGTAGTGGGCCAGGCTTGCGATTGGTCAGGGTGCTGCTGGGTCTTATGGCGGCAGCGGTGGGCAGGGACACCACGATCGAGTTGGGCAGAGCATTGTTGCTGTTGAGGGCCATGCTGGCGGTAGCTGCCTGCCCGTCAGCCAGCGGCCTACGGGGGAAGGAAGAGGGAGGTGAGAGGAAGAGTCTGGCTAGACTTCCTGCTGTAGCTCTGCTCGGGAAATAGCGGAACAATGAGAGATGGAAACGGCGGCGAGTCACACAGTATTGCCATCAAAATAGAGATGATGGTACGAAGGAGACCTGCATCACCCCGGTCTGATTTCAATGCCACCGAGTGCAACTAAATCGGCCTTTTTCTTTGATTTTGGCTTGGATTATAACTCATAACTCATTTTAAATCATCCACAGTAAGTTACTAAAAAATACTGAAACTCAATGAAGGGAACTGAAATAAACACGATTCTCCATGGCCAGAAATATGGAAATTGCATTTTATTGGCCGGCAAGGGTAATATAAGCCCAGCTTATTCATCCAAAGGTGCAGTACAACTACTGTTTATGTTGTAAGTCATTACTGCTACTTCAAATATTCTGTCAACCAACCAGACATAAACAAACTATTACTCTATAGATGTAACTGTTTAGATGTACGAGCGATAAAAGATCTCAATCAGTATCTCTCACGCTGCCTGAAGTGTGACTCCAACCATTTCCGCAAAACCCACAGACGCTGGAGAAAAACCCTCTTGCCCGCTTCTGGCCCGAGTTCACTTGCTTGTGCTCTCTGAATGCTCAGTGACTTCCGTGTGCCTGTGGTTGCAGGATCTGCTATCAGGTGGACCACGTTCTCCGGGATCAGTGAGGCAGGGCTAGGGGTGTGGCCTACTTCAGAGGGTCTGGTAGGGTTAGGGTTAAGGTTAAGGCGTCTGGGGAGCGTAAGGCCGGGCTCATGGTGGGTCAAGGAACCTGCTATCTGACAGACCACATTCTCCGGGATCAGCGAGCTGGGGCTGGGGGCGTGGCCTACTTGAGGGGGGCGGGTAGGATGGTCTGGTAGTTGTAGTGCTGCTGCTGCTGCTGGCTCAGAATCTGCAACTGCAGGAAGAGCTGCTGCTGCTGTAGGAGTCGGGCGTAGGAGGAGTCCATGGGGGCTTCACTGGGCTCCACCTTCTGGTCAGGGGGGATGTACTGGTGGTACTTCAGTTTCTTCACCCGGGGTCTGGCCTCCTTGCCCTTCTTGCTACGACTCTTGTCATTCGCTTGTTTGGGCTGGCTTTGCTACAGCGAAGGAAGGAGAACAGGAGGAAGAAGAAGAGAAGGGCTTCATAGAGGGACGTAAAGCGATCCTCCCCATCAAAAGGCCGGCAACAAGAGCCTCGGCATGGGGGGGGGGGGGCGCACTTGCTTCCAGGAGGAGGAATTTAACCTGAAATATCTCCATATGAATATCAAGAATAAGAAGCAGGACAATAACTGTGCGAGTGTATTACTGAATATTGGCTACGATTAAAAAGCAAGTGAACTACAGATGGTTAATACAAATGGAAATAGTGGCAGTTTAAACGAAAACCCTCACTGTCTCTCAATGAAACATCAGCTTTTGTCTGGAAAGACAGGATAAGGAAGTCATGTAGGAAAAGGAACACAGTTTGATACGGGATGTGACTTCGTTACAGGATACACCAAAGAAATAACCCTAAATAACAGCACCCATCAAATGCCAAACTAAGAGAATGACCCTGTCAGACTGAACAGAAATGCACAGAATAGAACAGACACACCACTTTGGGTACCTGCCCTTCTCTGTTATTTTCAAAATCTGGACTTAACTTGTAACCTGAGATAGCAGCTACACTAAAAACATATATTCAGTGACCCTAGCCACAGGATGTGGGAAGTAAACTCCCTTGGTGCATCCAAAATCGCAAACTTAGACAATACATACTGATTACAATACAACTCAGAAGCCGACTACTTGGCCGTTAACGTAGTAGGTACAGCATGCACTCGGACACACCGCGGCAGCCATCTTGCATCTTTCCTGACCTTGGTGTTTTCCAATGATGGCGCTTGACCCCCATGGAAGTTAAAAACTGATATCAATGAAACCAGTCAAATTAAGCAATTGGCTATTGTTATCTACTTAAATGTGTACAGAGGCAGTACATGCTGTGTCGTTGGTTTACCTTGACTAGGGTGGGTCCGGCCTTTGATCCGGAGGCTACGGCTTGACTACTGATCACCACCCGACCGGCTGGTTGCTCACTGGTGGATACCAGCTTGGGTACCTCAGCCATAGCCTGGGAGGCAGGTCGATAGCTCTGTGTCAGAGAGGAGAGATGAATATAAACAACATGGCCCAAGACGTTGACTGTTCATGTTCGGCTGTGTAAGAAAGAAAGAGGATTCTACCATTAGACAAAAATACAAATCAGACAACATCTAAACACCTACAGTCTCATACTCACTTCAAACAAACTCACACTTTTCTCTTGCTCTACATAACCAAGAACTACGTGTTATTATTGTCACTTCACTAATAATGAGACACCAATACTGGTATAAGCATCTGTTATACAGTATGATGCTGATGTGAAACTGAATTACCATTTTTGCTCATAGGACCAGATGGACTGTACAGAAGAGACTAAATCATCCGCTGTCTTCCTCAAAGAGGCTGGTAATGCATGACGGATAAGAATGGAGGCTCCGAGAGGCAGGGTTACCTGTACCTGCAGGCCGGAGCTGGGTAGCAGGAGCAAAGCCTCGCTGGGCTTGGCTTCAGGCTCCCCAGGGGAGGCTGCAGATCCCTGGGACTCCTGGCTGGCCGGCTGCTCTGGGGACAGGGCATCGCTGCTGTCTTCCTCGAAGGGGCACGAGTCCAGCGTCTTGGGGTAGTTTACCTGGCCCACTTTGGGGCCGGCACAGGGGAAAAAGAGCAGCATGGCTTGTAAGAACATGGTCAGGTACAGTATGTAATGTTGAAAAATATTGTCACAGAAATTATACCAAGGACCTCTTTTATGACGTAGCAGTGCAAGAAATAAGGAACTAAGATTCACCCTCCCACCATTTTCACCACTACAAAAAGCACAGGGAAGTCCCCCCACATCCTGTACAACATACTCCTTTATGATTTTAACACCAAAATAATTATTTTAATTCTTTATATACATATACAGGTAACTACAAAATGACTGAAGCACCAGCGTAGACGAGCAGGTTCCTGTGCTACCCTGAATTCATAGAACAGCTTCAGATAGCCGCCCCGGCGGAGATCTGGCTTCTACGCGGAGCTCTGAGGCAGGGATGAGATGCTATGAGGAGATAAACTGAACCGTTTAGCCTGACTGGTCGACCGCAATGTTTCAGCCGCCACAGATGCGGCTCCAAAGTCTCCAGGAAGTGTTCAACTGGGTGGAGATCTGATGACCGAGGCATGCTCAAAAAAATTCATGAAAACGCTCAGTAGCTACTCCAGAACTGTGGGAGAGAGAATTCCTACCTCAGAGGATAGCGTGAGTAATATTATATCTGTGGAGTTTTTATTAGATCTTCTACCAGTTTCATTTACTTGCAGGTGATGTCTGGAATCAATGTTCTCTTCATTTTTAGTCATTTATTCAAAAAGTAACTTCCATAATGCTTTCGGATTCTTACCAATTATAGCCTCCTTAACGCTGGAGTCCACAGGCAGGATGTTCTTCTCCACCAGCTCCATGGGCCCCGGCCGCTGTGCGATCTTCTCATTGAGGTCGTCAGCCAGCCGGGCCCTCTTCAGTTTCAGCTGGGTGGCCTGCAGCGAGGGTTCCGCCAGGGTCTCTGACGACATGGTGAAGCCCCTCAGGTTAGGGCCGGCACAACAGCCAAATGCAGCGCTCACCTGTCCGACTTCACCGAAAGCCTTCCCGCTATCCAAACCATATGTGTTAATATGACATCATTTATATCAGGGTTGCCAGCTCTCAGTAATCTGCCGTGACACTCGCGCTTCCTGACTCTCAGGCTCATGCAAGCAATCTTACAGCGAATCTATATTATTCCAACATAAACCTAAAATTAGCTAGGTCAGAACTGTCGGGGTAGTTTGCAAATCCTACAGACTATTTACAAGGTAATAAAACATGTTACATACCTGTAAATGAGTGTGCAGACCTGGCTCAAACTGAAAATCTCATGTCAGCCAGCTGACCAAAGCTGGCAACCCTGTTTATATATATAATCTGAAAATCTCAGGTCTGTTTGTTTCAGACACAAACATTTGCCGTAAGGTGGCATTAAAGTTTTCTTTATTATTAAGCGACATGTGGAGGAGTCTTGCAACGAAACACCACTAGCCTGGGATTCCCATTAGATTTCGATATAAGGTTCGCCGACGCTTGATGAGGCCTTGGACACCTGGGCCTAGAGTCATATCCCACTCCACTGGGAGAGGAGGCTCAGGCTTCGTCTGTCAATCCTGCCCTTCAAAGCCCACCAAGCAGATGAGCTTGTGAAGTTCCGGCCATTCTTACCTTGTAGGATGTGCATGCGGACGAGCTCAGAGCGCTCAGGGCGGCTTCGGATCTTGTGCTTAAGGAAGTTCTCGGTCTGCAAAATGGAGGCCATTTTTTCATATTTTTCATGAGACAGCGAAACGTGAATTTTTAATCAACACTGGAAATTCTCTTCTTAAAGAGATGCTTAAAGAATTCTGATCTGGTTCCACTGGGCAGGCGCATCACGCCACCCTGTCTTGTGAACTCGCCGGGGTGAAGGGCTAGACTCGGGGAGTGGTCCAGCAGAGACGCGGCAGCACGTGACTCACCCTGGCTCGCTCCAGGCTGCGGATCTGCTCGTGAAATGCAGCGGGGCTCTTCAGAGCTGCAGGGGGGCATGGAAGGTCACGGCTGAGCGCCGGTCACTTCAAACACACCACGCATCTTTCATTAGCTTACAAGCCATGAATTTCTAGTAGTTTCATCCATGGCAGGAGGAGGGAGGGTATTGAGACTATTTCATGCACGATTAAGTCCTGCTTCACTAAGAAGGAAGCAGATCATGGGACTCTGCTCCCATGAAATCATTAAGAGAGAAACTTTGTGTTACTACTGCTAGAAAACAAATAAAAACAGATCGCAATATTATCTGACAAAAGAATACAATATAAGACGCCTTCCTGCAAAACCTACAGTTTAATATATTATTTTAATAAATACTACTGTCATACTCATACAGGAAAGACAACTTTTTAGATGAAACAGGAATGTAATGGAAGATGGAAAATTACATGAGCATGAAGAGCAGCTCCATATGTGAGGTATGGTATATCACCGAGAGTATGGTATATCACCAAGAGTATGGTATATCACCGAGAGTATGGTATATCACCAAGAGTATGGTATATCACTGAGAGTACGGTATATCACCAAGGCTATGTTCACTCAGTACAGCTGATGTTAGCTGCTCTGTTCGCATATGGTACAAAGTAGGGCTGTGTGATATTACATCGCGATATACTGTGGCTCGAAATCATCACCAGGGCTTTAGATGACGGACAAAACAATTGTCTGGATGCTAGCTTTTCGGTAATACATAGCCTTTTACTTACACCCACAATCTGTGATATCACACAGCCCGAGTACAAAGCACATCCTGCTCCTCAGTACGTCACTCTGTTTAACATTGGAGGTGGCTGCATCTCCAGCAAACCATTAGCGCTGTCCGGCAGTGAGCCACAGTCCCAGGCCCATGGGTAGAGCACCTAAACTGTGAGAGAACCCCAACCCTGTCACAGAGAAAAAACCACCCCACCAGGGCACCTCACACTGCAGCCCACAAGCTATTGTGGTACAGCTGGTAGAAAACACCCGTAGGAACTGCACATGGCATGAAGGCCGTCTCCGTCCAGCTGTCCAGGGCCAGCGCTGGGCCTGATTGGTTCACCGGAACATGATGTAATAGAGCGAAGCCCACTTGCAGCTCACATTGGCTGGTCTCCTTCTCTCCCCAGTAACGCCAGTCCCTGGGGGCGACCCTGCTCTGGAGGGCGTGTGCCAGCACTGAACCAGAGTTCGATGTCTTCAGGGCAGTTCATAAACTGCTCTATAAACACTGCATTCCTGGTTCTCTGCCATAAGCCAAAACGCCATTCCGCGTTGGCACCAACACCAGGGAGACTTTAGACGGAGAGCTGACATGCCACAGACATGCTCAGGTTTCCATTATTTCTGCTAACATGAGAGATACTAACAGGTAGGGAGATCCATGTTTCTCACATGATAAACCTTTCACTTTTTAATAAATTGTGACACTACCTTAAATGTGGCGTGAAACATACTGAGTTCTGTAAGGGGGCTGGAGAGCTCAAGTTCATTGGCATCACAAACGCTTGGATGGATGCCTTTTGCTACCATTAGCGGTTTTCTTTACAAACTACGCAATCAATAAGTATTTGAGCCAAGCCGATAACAAGGGACATGCCTGAAACACAAGTCACAGTTAAGGCTTTGTGAGTCACGTCCCTCGCTGAAACACGCTCAGTGCAAAAATCTCAAATGTCCAGTATAAAATGGGAGACATGATGAGAGAATGACCTTTAAGTACTCAGGTGCTGGGCGGGCTTACAGAGACACTGCCCCCAGGGTGCTCTGTCCCCATGACCCACGGAGGCGATGAATGAGAGGGTAGGCGGCCGTACTCACGAGGCATGATGCCCTGGTCCACCAGCTGCTCCCGGGTGCGTCGCTGCTGCAGTCGGAGCTGAAGGACTGTGGGAGCAACAAAGCAGAGGGTCAGACTCCCTGCCTGCCTGTGGGCTCCTCAGGGCAGGATGTGCTGTTCCATTCAGAAGGCACTGTTATGTAACACGTATACACACACACACACACACACACACACACACACACACACGTGTGTGTGAGTGTGTTTCTATGGGGAAAAAACCCTAACCTCAACAATGACAGCCTTAACCCCTACCCAGCCCTAACCAAATCCATAAGTAACCAAACAAAATATGAGTTTTGGCATTTTTAGTTTTTTGATCGCACGTTTTTTTTATAAAATTGAGTTGGTCCCCACAACATCTAAATAATATTTTTATCTCTCTCACACACACATACACACACACACACACACACACACACACACACACACACACACACACACACACAGAGATATGCACAGATGTGCAGACACACTTGTATTTCTCTCTTCGTTAAGTCCTCCCAGTGAATTAAACTCTTGATTTATTGCATGGTTACTAAAAGACTAAATAGTGCATAAAACAGTTTTATGAGGATGTCTTTAGAAGATCCGAAGGTCTGCTCTCTTTGTGAGGACCATGCTGAGAAAACTGCCACCATGAAAAGCCAAAATGCACACGCGTCGCTGCCCGAGCCCCACAAGCATCCTATGCATTTCCTCTCCATCACGCACCAGCAAATGACTCTGCCAGACTGCAGAGCGAATACCGTCCCTGTGCTCCGAAAAGACACAGCAGTGTGGAATGAAAATACAGAACCTCGTTCTAAAATGTATAGTCAGCTGCTTCTTAATACTCTTCTGAAACATAAACTTACATTAAGTTCAGTGACTTAAAAATACTGAGGAAAAATACGATATATTCATCTGGATACATAAAATTATCGAGTATTTCTAAACACAAATTTCAGGGTGCCGGTTATACGAAACAATACCGCTGGGTATACAGAACCGGTGACACGTTACGAGGAGCAAAAGCCCTGAGCCGCGAGACACTGCGACTCTCAGGCGAGCGACTCGAGCTGGCAGCCCGTGAGAGATATCGCTCCGTCCGACGAAAACACTGACTCACAGCGGCAAAAATAAACGGGGCAGCTGTGAGAAAGCAGGCTCTGGGATCACTAAAGCCCCGTTCCGGGCCAGCTCGGAGTTACGAGTTACGAGAGGCTTCCCCGACAGCCCTGAAGGATGGTTTCTGCTTCAGATATTTCTGGTAACGGTGCCCATTGTGCTCAGCGGCACATCCTGCCATTTCTGCTGCCAGTCTGACCGTTAATGCAGAAGGAGATCCTGTAACAGGTGCTGTAACAGGTGACAGTGCCCTGAGATCACGTCTGTAAACAAAAGCAGAACATTCAGACTTCCGTGTTTTGAAGGTCTTTGTAAAACTTCCCTCATTAAGTGCATAACCTTCATTATTTTACCGCAGGCCAGGGCCATAGTTAGAGATGAACGGCTGGGGGGCTGAGTCTTTACTGAGGGGGCATGACAAACATATAAAACAAAAAGTTATTCATGACTTAAGCCAATAAACACACAATTATTTAGGGGGGGGGGGCTAAAACATTTTAGTGAGCTAACGACACCCCTACTACAGGCTAACTTCTGTTAAGATGAGGAAACATTTCCATTGTTTTTGTCTATCGTCTCGTTTGTGTGGAAACTGGAGAAACACAAAAATAACGGCTCTTTACCAACAGAGATAAAAATCGTGAGCCAAATATGCAGAACTGATCAGACTGATTAGACAGCAGAATTACTGAAATCAAACCAGGAATATCTGCGACTAAGTGGTTATGCGCAATTCAACATGCCAGAAAACTTAACCGATATAATAAAATAAATAAATACCAGATGAGGTGGGTACCTGGGAAAAAAAAAAAATCACCAATATGACCACAAAATCATTTTGTTTTTGAAGTACTGAAGTCAGTATGCAGATCTTAATGGTTTGTTATTTAAAAAAAAAAAATCATCCAGCTGTCGGTGAAATTGCAGCTTCACCACAACTAAGCCCAATATACAGGCATACTGTAAGCCAACAGCATTCAACCATAAAAATCTACTTCAAAAGATCATCTGGCAAAAGGAAACAAATGCAGGAAACGGGTATGATCGGGTCTTTGATTATCATGACGACATCATTAGTAGAGCGAAGGCCATGCTTTTAAACAATGCCAGGGCAGCATTTAATGCCTTTGTTTTGCTGAAAGACACAAATCCAGCAGCACACTGCTAAGCAGCTGATTTCTGCCTGGGGCCTGGGTGATGTCACCAGGGGAAAAGAAACAGACAGGCACACCTGCATTAAATTATCACCCCCCACCCCCCCAATACGACGCTGAAGGTGGACACTGCTCGGACTCATTGGTGCTGGTCCAAATAAAGTAGGACAAACAGGTGGGAGGAGCCTCCGACATTTTGCAGTGCTACCGCGACCCCTTTTATCCCGCCCCCTCTCTTGCATTTCCACCAATGAGAGCCAGCAGGATGGAGCTTTCACCAATGAGAGGCCAGTGCTATGCCTTAGCCAGTTTCAGACACATTGCTCACAGTGCTGAGCACAACCACACAAAACATATGTATATAAGTTCTTCATGTTTGTTGCCCGTAACAATGCCGAAGCATTTTCCTTCTAATCAGAATAAATCTGGTTAAAATCAGCCACGTGACATTGTGTCACACACTAGTAGAAACTTTCATTGCTGCTCAATTAATGGACACGTCGTAAAGGGGCAGGTTTTCTATTATAAAGTCTTATGTGGTCTACAGTCGTGAATCAGAGAAATGCTCAAAACAAGATTCTCATTTGCTTCCAAGCAAGAACTTTAGTGAACTCCAGGAAATGTAAATGTCTTCTCTGTCACATAAAAAATAAAAACAATGATGATAAAAGCTGCTGAAGGATGGGTTAGACCACCTGTGAGGCAGTGGTAAACCACAGCAACAGTCCAGGCAGTCTCCATGGATTGTGACACCTCCACTCAAAAAGAAATGAGTGGCCAAACTGTTAACGGGTGAATGGAATGGCAAGGTCAAGTCAGACGTCAGCTACAGTGTGATTTTCAGGCACTGTCAAAGTGAGGTGACCTCAGCTAAGGCCTCCGTCAAGGCTGTTTCTCAAAATGACCTGCAAACAGTCAGGTCAGGGCAGGAGGCAGCTGACCATCGCAGAACACCAGTGCAGCTCTTCCTGCCGCACGGGTGTATTCCAGCACTCTGACAGAATGACAACAAATAGCCTCAACAAATCCAATTTTCTACCTGCCTTTTGTGACAAAACCACCCTGTTTCCATTTTCTTACAGACTCCCCACCACACAAAACCTGTTCTGTGTGCAGAAAAAAATGCACCGCCAAAAAGTTACATTGGCAAAGAGTATTTTGAGATACGATAAAGGCCTTAATGCTTTTAACAGACATTTTAATTTGATATGTAAAAGCTCAAACAGCAGAGTTTCCACATGACCCTGCCATATTCCACTTTTAGAACAACCTTCCTAATTAGCACATGGATGATAGCTGATTTATGAAAAAGTATACTCTGTGCATACAGCATCAGCTTGACGTTTTTCATATTTCACAGAAGTAGGATCATGTCATGCTTCAGACTGCTCTACATAGGAGTGGGATCATGTCATGCTTCAGACTGCTCTACATAGAAGTGGGATCATGTCATGCTTCAGACTGCTCTACATAGGAGTGGGATCATGTCATGCTTCAGACTGCACTACATAGGAGTGGGATCATGTCATGCTTCAGACTGCTCTACATAGGAGTGGGATCATGTCATGCTTCAGACTGCGCTACATAGGAGTGGGATCATGTCATGCTTCAGACTGCTCTACATAGGAGTGGGATCATGTCATGCTTCAGACTGCTCTACATAGGAGTGGGATCATGTCATGCTTCAGACTGCTCTACATAGGAGTGGGATCATGTCATGCTTCAGACTGC
>JAODKF010000103.1:29001471-29018753 GCA_026779585.1 Mormyrus proboscirostris
GTTTCAACCAACCAGTTGAGTACTCTGTGACTGTGACTCTGTATACTGGTTGGCTGCAACAAAATCTTGGTCTGGATTTGTACTCTCTGGACCTGAAATCTCCACTTCTGCTCTCAACTTTGTAACTGTATAAGGGTCTCATGCCACATAAGGAAGTGAAGAAAATAATTTCATTGGAACATAGTAATATATAGATACTTTTATGATGATGAAGATAATGATGATGATGATGATGATAATAGCAAAATAATAATAATAATAATAATAATAATAATAAGAAGAAGAAGAATTATTATTACTAGTAGTACTGTAATAGTTGTAGTCATAGTGGTGGTGGTAGTAGTAGTAGTAGTAGTAGTAGTAATGGTAGTATTAGTAGGCGTTGCAGTTAAAATACATCTGTGTAGGTTCGGCACGTAAAGCGCTGTGCATAAACTGACCACAAGGGGGAGACACCTTCAGATCTTTTAGGCCATAATAAACATGACAGCATACGTCTTCCCATCCATACTAGTTCATTTTATTTGGAGAATATCCCTCAGCAGTTCCTCACCATCATGCAGTGTAATGAAAATGCAGGAACCGCATGCTACTGCCAAGCGTATGGAGGCTTAACGGCGGTCGTGTTCCTTCAAAAGATAACGCCCCCGTGAAAGTTGTTCTTTCACGAGACCCGTTATCATAACCTCCGAGCAGCACCCGTCCATCACACACTGATGCTGCACAGATTGCTTTTGGATCTATCCGCATTTCTAACCCTAATCTGCTCCGCCGTCACCTTCCTTAGCAGCTTCCGTTCCGGCCCGATGCAGCTCTGAAACAAACTTAAGGCCAAAAGCAGTGCTGCAGACACAAAGCCTTGATGAGCAGAGAAGCACAGCTAAAGCTATGAAAAATCATCCACGTGATACTGCAGCCAGGATCCTTGCCTCCATTAGTATTCATTTAGGCTGTTACAGTCCCGCCTGGCTGTATATGTCTGAGGTGAAAAGCATCCTGGCCCATTTGCCAGCTGCTAGCAGTGAGAGCGATTGGCGTTTTCACAGGCAAGCTGCTGAGAGGCCCTGTGAAACACAATAAAAAGACCTCCTGACAGCGGCTTTTATTGACTTACCATCCAGCGGATCCCTAAGTGGAAGAGAATTGCTCCTCGTGGGGCTTCTTACACGTTACAATGGCATCTATAGACAGGAAGTAAAGTATGCCTATTAATAACTAAATGGGAAAAAAACAATATACCTTTTTGATTAACTCATAAAGCTGTGGTATGAAGTGCAAAGTACATTTTCAGCTTGTTAAGTCTCTTTTAGCAAAACAATTTTACTTAAACAGGAAATGCTATGTATGGGCAAAGAGATGTTTGTCTGAGTTTCAGTAAATACAGAGGTGAGGCTGGCGTCTGAGAAATACAGCAGTGACTGAGCTGTCAGAAGACACGAGATGCCAGTTCCAGAAAACACGATCTGCCGTTCCTGGCACTCACTATCCGGGGGGGAGGGGGGATCGATGTGACTCCAAACACACCATCATTAAATGTTACAGTTATGACAAGCAACATCTTGGGACTAATTATAAAATGGTCTACATAAAGACCAATACCCAATGGTACCTAAAGAACAGGACCCAATCTACCCAAAGACCAGGACCCAGTCTAGCCAAAGACCAAGACCCAATCTACCCAAAGAACAGGACCTAATCTACCTAAAGGCCAAGACCCAGTCTAGCCAATCTACCCAAAGAAGAGGACCCAGTCTACCCATCAAGAAGCAATCCTGGGGCCTGAACAGTGTGTTGCCCTGTGCAGTGTGAATGCTGAACTGCTGCATTGTGCTGCCCTCCCTCAGGTCTATGAATCAGCTTTCACCAGTATAAATAGACAACTTTAAATAGGACAGCTGAAATCAGACCTCGATTGGTGGAGACCCTAAGTGTACTCATCAGGAGACAAAGATCTCTAATAAATTCCTCTTGGGCGACTCAGCTCAGTGCAATTTTTCTTCCTAATGAAATAACTTCTTCATTGTCCAAAATTAATTGTTAATTTATGGATGACAGCCTGGATCCTGAGTGAAGGGTTTGGGTTTTATAGGTGTAAGAACACTGATGCTGAGCCTGTTTACCGCACACAACAAATGAGCAAGTGCAGCAGTGAAACATGCATCTCTATACGCTCTGGAAATGCACAAAACAACCTGAAATTCTGTGGCATTGCCAAAGATGCACAGCGAAGTCTGTATCTATGGGATCTTTATTAGTGATTTTATTAGTATAATTTTAAAAACCCAAGGCCTAGTTCTACTTTTCATTGCTGCTGTTTGGTGTCTCGGTGACTGGCTTCGGTTTCTGTTTTCGCAGAGACTAACACGCAAAGGAGAGACTGCATGGTGTTAATTCTGCCTAAGGTTAGAGAGAAAAAGCCCCGCAATGAAAAAGACTATGCTGCTTTCCCCCCATTTCCCCCCGATCCACGGGGAAAACGCAGACCCTGCACCCCATTTCAATCCAGGAGCTGGAAGCATTACACGTGATGTCATGTGACACCCAGCTCTGTAGGTCCCGCCTTAATTAAGTAGGGCCACAGTGTTCTATAAAGGAAGCAGCGAATAGAATAGGTAATACACAGAGAGTCGAAAAAACACTAATAATCTCAGATTATTCATGTGACCAGCAGACTCTAAAATTGGTTTTTAATTCTGAATGGCTTAAAACACTCACACACCAATTACCACACTTTAATGGCTTTTGCAAAATGCTGCTTTATTACTAAAACACCAGGACAGTTTTGTTGCCATTAGTCATTAATTATAATTTACGACTTATGCTTGGGGGAAGCTTTAAACGAAAGGAAAATTGAGAATTTTTGCATTTTAAATGATTTGGGAAGAAGCTTGGCGTTGCACTGTTGGGAAGTTCGTAAAGAGTTGGTAAAGAGCTTGTGCCGTGCTCTTCGCCAAACGTGGGGTAAATAAAATGCAGAGATATGGCCTTCAGGTGGCCAGTCACGTCACAGCATCAGAACTGCCCCGATTCACGCTATAGCCGGCAGGTGACAATTAAACTGGGTCATTTTAATGTCGTTTCATGGGGAATACCTTCCTAACAGTGGATTTCAATGTTACATGATTTCAAGTATTTTATTTAAAGCACATGAAACATTCTATAACAGTGACAAAGAAAGAAGTGTGTGAGAGGTTAAGGTGTAAATGAAATGTTTGCAAAATGAAACTAGGGTGGGCAATTGTGTAATTTGTTTTGTACTTTTCAAATATATACACCTAGAGAGATACACACACATTTTTAGGGCATTCTAGCTAGTACTGGGTAGGACCCACTTTGTCCCTAGAACCAGTCCTGATGTATAAAAGTTGTGTGTTTAGAGAGGCTGTTCCTCTAAACATTGCTGTACTGAGCTGTTATTTTTTCACTTTTGTTAGCTTAGCCCATTAGTCTGCTCAGTCTCCTCTGACCTCACTCATTAACAAGGTGATTTCACCAACAGAAATGCCGCTCTCTGGATACTTTCTGTTCACACACCATTCTCTGTAAACTCTAGACACAGGAGGGTATGACAGCCTCAGTGGGGTTGGCTGATTCTTTCAAATGCTGAAAGGGCTTGAATTGCAAAGACGATCAGTGTCAATCGCTGTCTGTGTACTGGGCATCTGTGATTAAAAACCCTCTAGCTTGCTTTAGTGAAAAAATTTTGCAGCCCAAAAACTGAATATGAGACTGACTTCATCGTGGTGTAGCAAGAATGTTTTTGTAAGACATTTCAAGATTGAAATAGAATTTTAAGAGCTGTGTTTGACACCCGATGCTCACATACGTGTGTTCAATACCCCGGTTATCTAGTGCACGCAATAAAATTTCTTGTACACTCACTGTAATATATTGTACGCTCAACATAATCATCTTATACACACAAGATAATTATATTGCGCATACGAGTTAATTTATTGTTCGCTCAAGATAATATATTGTGCACGTAATATAATTTCTTGTGCACACAAGATAAAAAATATATAATTTTTCAGGACTTCTGGGTTCTGTATTATTTAGCTTATCGTTATCTAGCCAAGATTCTCTATTGAGCAGGCCCCCCCAGAGGGTGGTGCCCAGTGCAGCCACACCAATTACACCACCCTAATGGTGCAATGGTTGTGATTGGACCGAAAACAGTTCAGTCCTATTAAGGTCCATAAGGAGTCAGGAGCCTATGAGTGCAAAGCAAGGAACAACCCAGGATGGGGGACCAATCCATCACAGGGCACACTAACACACACCATCACGCCTACGGGCAATTTGGTAACTCAAATTAGCATCAGCATGTTTTTGGACTGTAGTGTACCTGGAGGAAACCCCACGACGACACGGGGAGAACATGCAAACTCCACAACCATTGAACCTGGTGTAGGCTTGAACCCAGATCCCAGAAGTATGAGGCAAGAGGGGTAACCACTACACCACCATGCCACCCCGTAGATGTCCTATATATAACCCATAAATTATTAAAGATTTATTTTGAAACCAAATTGCTTTGCAGGTTTACACGGAAGGGGTGAAACAAATTTGAGGAATCATACACCCCTAATTGACCCCGCATCTCCGACTCCCCCGGGCACTCGGCTCTCCTTGAGTGGAGCACATTGTTGGTAAGAATCAGGACGTTACCCCGGTAGTATGTTCTGCCGGCTATCAGCTCAGCGGTCCCAGGATGGCCATAAGTAGCTGTGGAATCCCTCTTATTCAGGAGATCAATGAGTTTTTAAGCCCCAAGGGGCCAGCGGTCTACTACGGTAGGTATGTCCATGCTGGTGTTCAAAGTGAAGGTCAAATCAAAAACACCCTGGTGAGCAGGAGGCTTCGTTCACTGGGGGTGATAATGATGTTGAGGAGAAAGACTGAATATCTTTGGTGGAAGAGTATAAACATGGAAAAGAGGCGGGACCGGAGTTGAGGCTCTACTATGGCAAAGAGTAAAGACCACTGACAACATCTACAGAGCACTGGGGAAGATCGAGGAGGTTTTATAAAGTGTAAAGAGCACTGGTAAAAGGCTAGGAGCATTGACAACATGTACAGAGCACTAGGGAAGAGCAAAGAGTATCGATGAAAAGTAGAAGAGTCAACTTTTAAAGCATACTTGGTCAGTAACACTGACTGTGGCAGTCAGGGAAAAACATGTTTACAGTTCACTTCATGGCTAAGATTTCAAGGGAGACTGAGTGGTAGAATTAGCAAGGTTCCTTCAGGATGGTTTCAACATACTCAGATGAAATCAGAAGACGAGCAGCCTGTGATCACGTGACAGATACTCCAGTGAGAGGGCAGAATAGTTAGAGCAAAGACAGAAAGCGATGGAGGTGAATCGGCCCATTGATTCGGTGGGCGAAGACGGTTAAAGATAAGGATAATGTTTGTTTAGTTGGAGACCTTGGCAAATTGTGTTAGGGTTCCAAGGTTGGGTACTTTTTAGAAAAACACATCTGCAGGAAGAACGGATGAACAGAGTGAAGGGTGATCAAGCAGAAAGAATGTTGGTTCACTGTTGACAAAAAGCAATGCAACCCTTAAGTGCGACCTGAAAATGAGTCCCCCCCTCTCTCCCCCAGCAGCACATAGCTTTGTTGGAACGGTACCCCTGCAGAAAACAATCATGTACGCAGTTCTGTGGAGTCTCATCACAGGGAGCATAGCAGCTGTCATCAATAGGCAGCATAACATCGGTGCACTATTCATTTAAAGTACTGCTTTGTCCTTAATGAGTTGTTGTGTCCCATAACCATTTATTCTTATTTTCTCCTTAGGATGCTTTTTTCATTCTGCTCTACTTGCGGTGGGAGCGGTTGAATGTTCTGATCTGAGGTACAATCAGGGAACATGGACATTCACTTTGCCTGTAAAGTGTTCATATAAAATCGGATGCTGATGCCCCAGCTTTCACCCCAGTTCCTGTTTTGTTCATTTTCTTTCTTGTATGTTACCCTTCTTCTGACACCAAAATGTCACACAGTCACACGCTACGCGGTTCTGTTCACCACCCCACCTGGAACCTAACGAGGATGACACAACGCAGAGCTGCGAAGAGGCTGCCGGCATGCGTGCTTCCCTCATAACAACTCCAGGATGTACACAAACCCATTATAGACTGTGACGTCTCCGAAGCCGTCGGATCGGCCCAAAAGTCTGTCAGCCTTCCCCTGCTGGGGACCTGGGCAGCTATCCAGCGTTCTCCCTCAGTCCCCGGGCCCGCACTGTCGTCTCTGTCCCCGCCTGTGGTCACACACAGAAAGTATATTGGATGCTCTTAGGAGAACCATGAAAGAACAAGTCAGAGGAAGGAGGTGCAGAAGAGCTCCTCGCCACGGAGACCCCTGACCCAAATGCCGCCTGTAGACTGACCACCGCTAGCCTGCTCAATCGGTGCTTTAAATCCAATGAGTCGTAAGTCATAGTAAGTTGTATTGTTTTCATTTAGAAAGACTCCCAATGCCTGCTGCTCCCACCAAGAGCTCTATTATGACATGGACAATACCAGCTTACAGACGTAAAACAACTGCATCTTTCTGAGTTCGGGGGTGACACGATACACAGCTTAAAGTAGGAAGTTGTAGCTGCTGTTTCCCCAACATGCATCAGCGAAAAACAAGCAGCGTCTCGTAAATGCTGAAAAATACTACAGCAAACTTTCAGCGTATCAACAGGGATTGGAGATTTATGCCGGGATCCAAAGTGATTCAAAATCCAATAATAGTAAACAAAAAATTCCTCATATTTAGGATAGGTGCAAGAAATAGAAAATAGATTTTGCGTCACTGGCTAAATTTACCAGTGCAGAAGCGATGGCGGCAGTTTCGGAGAATAAAACAAGGTGATGCCAGCGTGGAGCTCTCCTCGACACAGGTGGGGTATGTAGGAAGCTTGCTGCAGGGTGTCTGCGATATTGGATCAGGGAGGGCGGCAGGGGGAACCATCGCTGCCAGAGGTATCCAGTAAATAAGATGGCTGACGCTCAAACTATTGGCACTGCCAGAAAGGTACTTAGATAGGAACAGAGCAATTAAAATAAAAAATAGAACCCTCTCATGCAAACCCTGAGTTTGTTATGTGGAAGATGGCAACCTGGTAAATGTCACGAGCCCTTCTGTTACCAGTCTGACTAAACAAGTGAGCAAGCTTCAGGCTGACATCAGCTGGGACACTGGCAGCAGGAGCCAATAGGCTGCCCCAACTCAGCTCTGTGAATCAGGAGGCGTTTACAGACTGCTCACTCACCTGATGAATGATCTATTCCCTGTCAATAGCATTTGTCCTCCCTTGTACCTCTACGTGTGTTCACCTTGACTTTCAGTCACTTTATCAACATATTGTCTAGTTTTTGCACTGCTGCGTAAATATTTTTCTCTGTATTGTATCGTATCTTTAGTCAGTCTGTACCCAGGTGTGGCTGAATGAACATGCATTCCAATGCCCATGTTGCATCCATCTTGCGGCTCAACTTCACGTTATCCCACCTCGCGAAAGTGACACTGTCACACTGAGCATGTACACGGTTGAGGGTAACATTTTTTACAACAGTGCTGAACTAAAACGTTTCTAACGCTGTATCCCAGACGTTTCTGTGCACACAAATGCAAACTATAATCTCTTTTACTGTGTTGATGAATTAAACATCTCTGAGGAGCACAAGTGTTTGCAGAAAAAAAATTCTGTTATGATGTCTGTTGAAAGGCACGCTCTCAGCGACAGCGCACTAACCTCTCGGTTTATTATATACGCTACAGTCACACTAATCCTAAGTGACAGATAGGGGGCGTGGTTGTGCTCCAGAGGAGTTTGGGTCAAGTTGTAGTCAGCAGGTGAACAGATCATTTGGTCCACCTAAGCCCTATACGCCACTCGCCTGTGCGAGACGCATTCATCTCTATCCTAAGGAGAAAATGCAAATCTTTTTTTCTGAGGGGGGAAGGGGGGCACAAAGTGTCTATTCAACTAGCAAGCTGTTGCTGTTGTATTTTGTTATCATTCTAACCCATGATTCCCAAAAATCATTCCTGGCTCCAAATTAAATCCCAGTCTGTGCCCCCCTCCCCATGAACCTCTGACACGCTTGTATTCACTGGCCCGACCAGAGTAAATCTGATAGTTGAAGGCAGCACCATACTGTATGATCCGATGTACCTACTGATCCGGTGATAATGTACAGAGGCTCCTCTACTTACGAACTTTCAACTTACGAACTTTCAGACATACGAACGAAGAGTGTACGTACGTACAGGATGTACGTACTCTCAGCATCTTTGTACTTGCGTATACCCTTAAGATGATGTCGAATAACGACTTACGGACATTTCAAGTTACGAACGGCCGTTCGGATACGTATCTTGTTCGTAAGTAGAGGAGCGTCTGCATTTAGCGTTCACTACACAGGAGGCAGCAACCTCGGGATCTCCAACCAGCATTTTGAATGTTTTTCAATCTGATTCTTGGAGTATTCACAGGCAGATTTATATTTTGATCATACATTTCACATCGTCTCCGTTATCGGCTGCACCACTTAAGAAGAGAACCAGAGAGGACCGTGTACCATGTGACCAACTGTCATTCTGTTCATTTGTACCCCCAGCCAAGTTGACAATGGGCAGGGTTGCTGAGTAATGTTTATATGCAAAAAACTTGTCACACAAACACTGATGACCATCAGCCCACAGCGAGCAGGCAGCAACCATAGAAATCTCGTCTCTGTGGCCCATATCTGAGGAGATAACAATGGCTCGCTCACTCACTGTGTTGCAGGATTTGCATTATTTAATTGCAGAGCAGATGCTCCCATCCAAAGTGACACACATAGCTTACAGTTTTACACCAATTTACACAGCTGAGCGGCAAAGCTTTTCCCCTCGGGGTGGTCTGGTGCTATTCTGAACAAACAGCACACAAACACCAAACCAGAGCTGAATTTCCACGATAGCAATACCGGTGTTGCGTGGAATCCTGATGTTTTTCTGAGAAATCCTGCGTCTTGACACTGAATCCAAGTCCCCTTCCCCTCTTCTGTTCTCATCTAGCACAGACCCAGTGGGGCTGGGGGTGGGGGGGTTCCTTCGGCGAGGACTGGGATCTATCCGTACCTGCCATACATTAAAATTATAACCCAGGCACCCTCCACATGGTCGTGACCCACGACAGGAAATCTCATGAATAAATTTCCTTCCATGCATCGTAAACTAACACCCCATTTCAACCGGGCTTGAAATATTGAAATGTGGACAAACTGTGCATGTTTCTCCCTGTCCTGCAGGCATGGGCACCCCTACAGTGTTACTGCTGCAAGTGCAGGTCAGTTAGCAGACAACAGCTAGCAGCCCAGTGTTGGGGCACCACAAAGCGCTAATACGCCAGTCAGGATTGACCAGTAATAGCATATTGCCATACATTTTTATATTTTAATAAATTACACTTGCAAAACTGTTTTTAAAATGCACCCAGAAAGTAGTCTTCCACTTTTCCAGACAAACTAACTTTATAAATGAGAGAAAAAAACACAATATGTTACACAACATATACACTGAACAAGTTCATTTTTGTAAATAATAAAATGAAGTTACTGCTGGTATTTTTTCATTTGATGCATAGTACCCATTTTACCATCATTTGGACTACAGTAGGGTATTAAAGAATTTAAAATGAACACTGCATTGAGAAGCAGAAAAGATGATGTTATATTTAAATATAAACACGCAGAGCATGTTACATTAATGATAAACGATCAGAAACACACAGGTGATTAAACATAAACAGCAAAACACAACAGCAACGCCTTTTGATGATGTCAGAGTAAGATTTTATTTTAGAAAACAAGTTGTGTCATAGTTTTTTTGCAGAAACTCAATGGGGATTAACAAAGTAAAGCAATACCATTTTTGGTGTAGGGACCTTAAATTATTCCTGGTGAAGGTTTATTGTCCTTATAATGAGTCTGTCAAAATCACAACATGAAACGCAACCATTGACAGTTACCGATTAAACCGGAGCATGACTGCAGAGCACACACACTGACAGCTTCGAAATCGAATCGATGATCTCCATCACAGCTGAGATATGACATGTGCAACGCTGTTGATTCAACAAGACCAGCAGTACCAATTTACTTATTTTGAACCTTGCAGACAAAAAAAGCAGCATGTGTAATTTTGTGATTAATAAGCTAATATCATCTGTGACAGGGCATCAGGAATAAAAACATGAGGTCTCATCAAATGACATCACTGGGATTACGGCTTAGCCTTCACCGTAACCAAAATGAAATGAAGATAACATTAGCTGCCATGTCTACTGTGACAATGTAAGAAAAAAAACAGAAAAAAAAAATAGATGAACTTTCTGTCTAGATAGTGACTAAGACAGTATTAGGGTATATTCACAGCATTTGTTACTGGGGCAAGGATACCCTAGCAGATTCAGGGGGCCCAGAGCAACATAGGGGCCCTAAAATCTATACCCCAAGGCTGGGCAAAATATGCTACGGAGACCCTATTTTAAGACCAAGATCATTTCACCTTGGGGGTCCCAAGGTGACATTTCGCCAGGGGCCCAGAATTTCTAGCTATGCAGCCACCTCCATTACACCCACCGCAAAGAACGATAAACAAACGAACCCAGCAAGATCACCGTGCGTGTCGACACTCTTGAGCTCTCGTGTTTAGAAAGAAGTTATAAATATTTCTGAACGCTTCCGTCACGCAGCAGGCGGGCAGACACACTGATTATTCTCATTTTTAATATGTTAATACACATTGTTTGTGCCAATAAGTAGGAGTGGGGGGGGGGACGGGGAACTTCTTAGAGGCTCACGCTCCGTAAGGCGGGCCGTGGGCCAGACAGACGGCGTGGATGGGGCAGTGAGAGGCGGAGGGCTCCCAGATGGTGCTCTCTCTGGGGGCAGATGGTGAGATGGTTATTTCTCCTGTGCCAAGCTATGACGGGGTACGCTGAGTTTTATTTCACAGATTCGCCACCTGTCCCGATATGAGCCCGCTGATGATTTCTGTCACTGGTGTGGTCTTCATTTTATTCCAGCTAGTTTAAGTTGGGGTGACTCATGTTGGGCAAGCGATTCTTTTACTTTTATTAATTCCCACATTGTTTCACATCTGACTCTAATTTTAACCAAGTGTCACCATTGCAGGAAAAGCACTCAAAGTCCATGGCTGGGAGACACCGGCCAGCCTTAGCGTTTCTGGGTGATGGGGAATGGCAGCCTGGCTGATTCCCTGGTTCGTGGTGATCCATGGATGGACTCACGTGACCGGTGGGAAAAAACTGGAAAATCCATGATGTTACACAAGCTCAGCAGCAACTATCAAAGTCTGTAAAATTTACAGCACATGTACAAAGTGGCTTTGAAAGCCTCTCCTTGCACATCATTGTAACAGCACTGTGAAAACAACAATGCAAGCTTTCTGAAGCAATCATTTTTTAATTTTGTAGTGAAACAAAGTATTAAAGCCTTGGAGAACAGAAAGCGGTTCTGGTTTTATTGCCAGACAGTGTAATATACATACACTGGTATAAATTTGCCCTAAGGTATAGATTTGGACAATACCGTGTTAACCAGCAGAGCAGACCTCGGCACCGAAAAATTGTCTAACCTCTGGGACAGACTCCAGACCGTCTGCAACCCCGAATAGGACAGGTGGTTATAGAAAAATCACTGGATGTTATTAAAATACCTGTGTACATGTGAAATACGTCCAAGTGATACAGTTAAGAGTATAGTAATAACTGCCCTGCAGTTTCCATATCAGTGCTGTATCCCTTCAGAAGCATTTGTAATGATATTTTAATTAAAACAAAAATACCGTGATACATAGAGCTTTAAATTATGCCGCAATATAAATTTTAAGCCATAGCTTCACATTTGAGAGAATAGTTGGATGCCTCTCTTTTGTGCTGCTGTTACTTTTGAACAGATCTAATGGTTGGCCTGGTTTGGGGCATTATGGGCCACGAGGGTCAGGATCCAACATGCATGATCACAAGGTCGCTGGTTCAAATCTCGTGGTTGGCAGGGTGATTTCACAGTTGGGCCCTTGACCCCAATCGTTACAAGGATTGGCTGACCCCAACTTTTTAAATTGTACATGCTTTGAATTGAAAAAAAAATGCGAATGAAGCAGGCCAGCGTGAGGTTGAGCGAGCGGTGGTGGGTGGAATGAGGATGAGGAACCGTCCAGAATAAAGTTTCCATGCAGAGTCAGAGGCGAGTCATCCTGCGGGAGCAGACGGGTGAGTAAGACCAGCCTTCTCATGGCCAGGCAGTCAGGGAGGAGCTCTGCTCTGCGGCCTGAGACCACAGGATCAGCAGGAGGGCAAACAGTAGACTTGTCAAAACACGGACAAGGCAACCAGCTCTCTGTCCAGAGGGTGCCAGGAAGGGGCAGCAGGGTCACAGAGCCGTCATCTGTGACTCCATGAGACTAGGAGCATCAGAGCGGAGCAGCCACTTAGAGGTTAGGTTGCACATTCAAGCTGCCCAAAAGTACAATACTTAGTCAAAATAAATGCAGCAAAGCTCACACTTCGGAAGCAAAGCTGCGATGAGCAGGTCAGCACCTCAGCCTGGGCAAACAGGCTGCGATACTGCATGTTGTTAAAACAGAATATCTGTAGTGTCCTTGTATAAAAGTGTCTCAAAAAGCTACCCTGTAAGGCTTATTAGCCGAACGCATTCTCTTTAAATCGATGGTTACGTGCTTCATTGCAAACTTCACGTCTGAGTTCATGTTCAAGACTAAATGTTTCTTTTTTCGGCTCAGTCAAATGAATACAGCTGACAAAGAAATTAGGGAAGAGGGGAGGGTTGGATTAATTATATAGCATCTCAAAAGAGCCGTTTTCAAATGCTGACAGGCTAACAGATTCCTTGTGTCTATTAGCTCTCATAATCGGAGAGTCGGGCAATTACTGGCAGCGGCGGCGGCGCCATTTTTAGGAGCCGGAGTTCATCTTGGCGGCAGAGCCGACGGGAGAGAGAGACGCGCACGACTGCAGAGCGGCGTTCCATTAGAGCGATCCAATAGCAGGTCACCGCGGCGCCCAGAACGGATAAGGAGGCAGAAGAGGGGCAGATGTGATCAATAACTCACTGCTCCCTCTCATTTGTCACCGGCAGGAGGCCTGCCCACCCCCCACTGTCTCCTCGCCACCCCACCCCAATGGAGGAGCGGCTCTGGAGGTAACCTTGAACTTCCAACGAACGGCAGCAGAAAGACCTTCGTCATGGTAAACCTCAGAGAATCAACAAACCAAATGGAGGCTGGAAGAGACAAGAACAGGGGCCCCTTGGATTCAAGCTCGCACTACATTACAGAAGAGCCCTGACCTCGGACAATAGCTCAAAAAAAACCCAGCATCCTTCCTTCCAGTCTTCATCATATAAGAAAAAAAAAATATATATATATAGATATATATATATATACACACACATTATATATATTATATGTATATTATATGTTACATGTTATATGTTATATATATATATATATATGTGGTGGTAATGTTTATGAGGATATATTGCTTCGGGAGGGCTTGAGGTTACCCTAAAATAACTATCACATCAGAGTAACTGGCAAAAAAACTTTTGCTAATATCCCATTATCCCGTGTATCATGTTTCCCCAGGTGGCTTAATCTGAAATGCACTAGATAAATATCTTCTTAGCCTGTGATATGTAACCTCTGTGAGCAGTGTGTGGACCAGATACAACTATACATTGGGTACATACAGATTTTATTTAACAAACTCCTGATTGCACCTTTTCTTCTGACTCATTCCCATTTATATGTTAACTGGTAATGCCTGTTATTTGTCATTAACAAGAAATTAGCAAACTGTATTCCTACAAATCATGTTTTTTAGAAATGAATGTAGCTATAGGGATTGAAGCAAGCATAGATCTACCAAAATCTCAAACGCAAGCGGAAATGAAGCACCAGTAACCAACATCAGATGGTGAATAAAAAGATTATAACATGAGAATGAAAGCCTGAGAATGCAGTGATGAGAGATGGCTTCAGTCAGCTGTCACATAATCATATTAAAGTCTACAATGCCTTCTTTCACATTGTACTTTCAAGCTTAAAGAAAAGAGCAGATCGAATAGTTCACCACAGCATGAAATGAGGTCAGCTCACAGGTCACATGAGCATCTCTCCAGCACCGTCGACCTTGTTTTATACGTTTCCCTCACAATTTTTCTCTCCGGAGACGTAACATGAACGGCAGTTGGATTAATCGGATTTATCGTCACATTGATCACATTTCAGATCATGAGATGGGCAAACCCAAATCCCAGTTTGAAATGTTGAGGCAACACGTCTGTCCACATGTGATAATTTCACTCTCGTTCTGCAGCATTGGGTTAGTACAGACAGCATCCCTTTTAGAAAGACTTACAGGCCTTTGTAGGAAAGGCGAGCAGTGAAAGAGATCATTACAATACACCAATCAGGTCCTAAAAATGATGGCTATCACAGATCCTGGAAGACGAATGGCTCTCCTCGGAAACGGCGCCCCCACTGGACTTCTGCTCGGAGTACCATCTGCTGAAGGGGCAGTGGGGGTTGAGAGATCAGGCCAGGAGATTCATCAGATCTTCATCCACGCCCTTCTCGCTCAGCTGATCCAGGCTGTGGTAGCGATGAACCAGCCGGTCCCCCGTCACCATCACTACCCTGACGCCGTGTGGGTCCGTTCCCAGCTGGCAGCCGACGGCCGAGCTCACTACCATGTCTAGGCCGTCGTGCGAGGCTCCAGCGTTGCGGTGATAGTGGCCTGAGAACACCGCCTTCACTCCTGGGTCAAACACACCAAAGAGCGTCAGTGAACCCAAAAGCCATGGACACACTGGAGTGCAATCTTATATTTTATCATCAAACTGTAGAATTCTGGCTCAACAGGCAGAATTTGAATTGGACTGAGGGGAAAAAAACACCATAAAATACATAAATTACATTTTGCTGAAGTTGATGTCAATTCTTTCGGTCCTACATTATTTAAAAAACTGTTTTAGGCCCAATTTATAATTCTAGATAGCAGTTTAAAAAAAAACTTTCACAGAAACTCAATAGGGACCAAATGCCAAACAGAGGAAAACTCATTTTAACTGAAAACTTGAACTTTTACTTCAACGAAAATGAACTCATTTCATTAAGAATATTGATTTGCTCAAGAACAACATGTAAAAATCAAAGTACTGTTTGAACACACAACAAATTACTTAAAACATCATTACCATTAGAAGCATCAAAAATCATTATTCTAACGGGGGCTGTGCTGTGTATTATTACTTGATAGACTTGATTCTGAAGTACTAATTAACTGTTTGCTAAATGAAATGAGAACTGCCAAGGAATTCAAGTCAGAGCAAATTAAACTTTGATTGCGAGAGTGCATGATACCGTCTTCTGTTATTAGCTGGGGGTCACAGTGTCACCAGTGAAAATGGCATTAACAGTGTCTTCCTCTGTAGATTAACAGTGTCTTCCTCTGTAGATTAACAGTGTCTTGCAAGCTTGCAAGGGCCACAGGCAGCTTCACGGATTGTTTGAAAACTGCCCTCATCAACCGGGGTCCGATCACATGGAAAGGCTGGTGCCATACAACCAAGGTCAGCGGCCCGGGTGCCCGCCGTAGGTGTACTGGCAGGATCTCCAGCAGACATACCTGCTATACCCGTCCCGTACAATGTTTTTAGTCACCTGCCAAACGTGGCAGCCTAATTGGTGGTAATTATGATTAATCCCATCCCACAATTAATTCCCCAGTGTCATGTTGATCTACGAAGCCCACCCACCCCCAGGTGCTGCGGCACTAAAGGTATTACTGAACCCAGACAGCACCAGCAGTATGACACTGCAAAAAAATCCAAGATGACTGAATATCAGTACTCACACTGATTATATTATGTTTCCTGTTGTCATAAAAAAAGATTAAACTAAACTGTGCGCATAAAACTGGCAGATGGGAAAGAAAGAAAAAAAAATTTAGGAAAACAAATGATCTGGAGCTGTAAGATATAAAACAGCACAGCATTTAAACCTGTTATTCACACAAAGGCAGTAAGGGTGCATTCTTCTGAGTGGCAGTGTACTAAAAACAGGTGGATATTTTCAATTAGTGGCTTATATGCGTTTCAGATAAATAAATCAAGGTGCACATTAATCAGGAGCGACTGTAATAAACCAGCACAAATCATTTCCGCTCTGGGATGGCATTTAGTGTCCTACCAAACACAAGCGATGCCTGAGACAGGCAGGAGTGGGGGCTCTGAGGCTAGGGATCTGTGCCAGCAACTGGAAGGTTGCTGGTTCAAATCCTGTGAATTCCTAGAGTGATTTGAACAAGGCCCTTAACCTGCAATTGCTTCCTTCTGGGTATGATGTTAATCTATAAGGAGGTCCTCCAATTTAAAGGGGTTAGTGGCAAAATTAGCAGTCCAGCCACTGGAAAAGAACCTGACACTGGTCTATTTGGATTAGTGTGGTGCTGAGGTGCTGTAATCAGTGCATGATCCTTACCTCAAACACAAGAGCTATATGTCTGATTTTATGCGCATGCTTCCGTAAGTCATCAGTATAAAACCAGAGTACCCTGCACACAAGCCAGGTCCCACATAAATCCTAATCCTAACCCGGAGCCTAACGTTAACTATGAGCCTGACTCTGACTGTAATGCGAATCCTGAGCCTAATGCTAATCTTGAGCCCAATGATAATCCTGAGCCTAATCCTGACCGTAACGCTAATCCTCAGATTAACCCTATTCTGAACCAGAGCCTAATACTAATTCTAACTTTAACCCAGGCCCTAATGCTAAACCTCACCAACCTAATGAGAAGCATTTCACCACCTCAAGCCACAGGAGCACAGAAATCCAGCTGCATTAATGATATACCTGCATAAATTTCCCTTTGACAAGACAGAGAAAGTTATACCTACACTAGAAGACACATACTGTGTATATGCAATTTTATAGGGCTAATCATAGGACTCAGGTCTATATGTTGGTATGACAAACTCATAGAAAAATCATCCCACCATTGTCATATGTTAGGGGAGACTCAATGTGTCATTGCTAAAATCTCTAGAGAATTGAATCGGACCAGACAGGAAGCTTGCACTCAGCCTGGGTAATCAGGCATGACAAACTGAACAAGAGCTGATCAAATAAGTATTTAGGGAGCATTTCTCTCTGTCGCCTGTAGGAGTTTTGAATGCAGAC
>JAODKF010000103.1:29020451-29030894 GCA_026779585.1 Mormyrus proboscirostris
GGAAGATGGATGGATGATCCTTGGGGAAGTGGGAACCTGCACCGGATACGCAGATGGAAGATGGATGGATTATCCATGGGGAACTGGGAACCTGCACTGGATAAGCAGTTGGAAGATGGATGGATGATCCTTGGGGAAGTGGGAACCTGCACCGGATACGCAGATGGAAGATGGATGGATTATCCATGGGGAACTGGGAACCTGCACTGGATAAGCAGTTGGAAGATGGATGGATGATCCTTGGGGAAGTGGGAACCTGCACCGGATACGCAGATGGAAGATGGATGGATTATCCATAGGGAACTGGGAACCTGCACCGGATAAGAAGTTGGAAGATGGATGGATGATCCTTGGGGAACTGGGAACCTGCACCGGATACGCTGTTGGAAGATGGATGGATTATCCATGGGGAACTGGGAACCTGCACTGGATAAGCAATTGGAAGATGGATGGATGATCCTTGGGAAACTGGGAACCTGCATCGGATAAGCAGTTGGAAGGTAGATGGATGATCCTTGGGGAACTGGGAACCTGCACTGGATAAGCAGTTGGAAGATGGAGGGATGATCCTTGGGGAACTGGGAACCTGCACTGGATAAGCAGTTGGAAGATGGATGGATTATCCATGGACGATAAAAAAAAAACAGAACAAGGAATAAAATACATGTGGGACAAAGAACTGAAGCTGAGCAGAATATCACTCCCCCCTAGATCATTATAGCTCTGCACGGTAACAGAAGAGAAAATAACAGCAGGAGAAACAAGATTTAAAAAGAAAGAAAAGATATAAAAGAACGTCCTACTTAAAAATCAATCTTAACTTCCCATTAGCTAAACAATGAGCAAGCATGGAAATGAACATTCTGGATATCCCAAAAGGACATTTCATAACTGATGGTGCGTCATTCTCAGTCACACGCAGAGCCGATATTAATCATCTTATCACTCCATTGCTGCCCTAAAAGTGCCATGGTACCTTATTCGCACACTAAGGCAGAGAAGAGTCCCTGAACTTTTCCACATTCACCGGTTTGCAGCCAGCCAGAGACACGGAAATCCAGAGTGTATGTCTTGACACAGTACATATGCGTGACGCACCAACATGCACCAAGGGCAAAAAACAGCCAACAGCTGGACTGCACTGCATTCCTTCAGACTGGGGGAGAGGTGCAGGGACAAAGGGATAGCTATGAAGCTCTGGATGGAATTGGAACCCGCGACCCGGGAGCTATGAGATGACAGCACTCACCACAGAGTCATTACAGTGGTTTAGACTATGTTAATAGTCATGGGCAGTCAACTCTCGGATTGATAACGCCTGAGTGACACATGCGGGCTCTGGTGGGGACACTCGGGGACAATTTTGCGGGGGAGTGCCATGGGTGCTTCTGAGATGACTGAAAGACAAAGCACCTCTCTGCGGGACTCGATTCATGATTCAGCAAACACCAGGCTGTGTTATCTATTCTTAGGCAGGACCTGAACTGTCCACCTCTGTTGATTTGTGTGGGTCTGTGTCCCACAGTGACAAAGGGTGGCCCAGGACCCAGCTAATGAACTATGTTCTTGAACTATGCAGTTTTCCCATTCTGGTGCAACAGGAAAAACAGCCATACCACTCTATGAAACACTACTCCTTGTACACTGCAGAAAAAAATGAGGTCAGATACTTTAAGGCAAACGTTGACATTTCTAAAAGCAGGACAGATAATCAACATTCATGCCATCTCCACAATCGCTACAGGCGCTGACAGGTGGGGCGATGGATCCCAGAGCAGCCGAATGAGATGCCACAGGTGGTGGCCGATAAGCTTCTGCAAAGAGCGCGAGGAGGAGCACTCCTCCGCAGACGGACGTCACGCCGCAACAGACCATCTCTGGCTCATTACGGTACGTCGCCAGGTCCAATCCTGCTGACATCATCACGGCTTTTTCACCACTTCCTGGAGTCAGGTAAACATGTAAGAGATGATTTCTAAACATACATGGCGGGATTTTATAGCTGAATCTTTCGGTTCAGATACAACACATCACGAATACATGCCATGCTCTGTTCCGTTTGGCCTATGAGGGCTATCACCCAGGCTGCATGCGCAGAGGGAGTGTGTACGGCAACCAGGCAACAAACACACATTTCTGCAGTCCATTCTCCTGGAATAATTGTCTGCTCTCACACTCTGTATATTTATCCAAGTCAGGAAAAACTCGGAGCAGTGCTCCTTAATTCAGGAGCTGCACTCTGGCGAGGAGAGTAATTGGTGTCAGGTCCCACCTGTGAGTAAACCCCACCTAAACAGTTATTTGTGCCACTCTGGAAATGTGTGTTTTTCTGTTTATGGAAATAATGTCACCATCTTCCCCCAAGACAATTTACGAAGGCAGATTTCTACTGGAGGATCAAATTTTTAATCAAAACTGAAACAAATTAATAATAATTAAGGATTGAGATTGTAAGACAGCAGGAGTCGCATTTTGGGGGGAAAGTTCCACTAAAATGGAACAAAAAAACACAATCAGGTTATATAATTCAGCAGTGGATGTCAACTGTAACCATTTTCAGGGCCCCGCTACACAACACCAAGAAACAGGCTCCATGCACGCTGGGTATGTCCAGGCGAGGAGCAGCCGCTCTCTGTCATCAGCCCAAAGCGTGCCAGCAAATTCACTGTGGCCTCCCAAGTTACCCACCTTTCTGCAGAACAATATGTATAAAAGAGAGATTATAAAAGGGAAATTTAAAGCAGACGGAAAATGCAAAATGGACAAAAAAAAAAAAAAAACCGAATGAATTTGATTATTAGAAATGAAAGCACTTGGGAGAGCAGGGCTTTGCGATAACACGCTACCGCAGGACGGGCTGCATGTATAAGAATGGATGAGCTTCTGATAACATGCGACAGCTTACATAAAGCATTTCTCAGATCACGCAAATGGAATCTGACTGCTTGTATTGGTTCTGAAGGTTCCAATAAAGTAGGGAAATGAGTTTGCGTTCACTCCCACATCGTAAGCCAGCTTCTGTTTGGGCAGAGCCGCGTGCGGCGGCACACTGTAACATAATAGCACAGACTCCCGAAAGCTCACTTTCGATTATCTGGCCTGGACAGGTCCATAAAAAAAAGGCCAGCTCTGCCTTTCATGTGCGTGCCAATGCTTCAAAGTCTCCTCCTGACCATAAAATTTGTCACAAAGCAAAAGGTACTTGAAAAAATGCACGGAGTGGCAGGTGTCACCAGCCGTCAGCACCCTCGCGCGCTCAATAGGACAAGACTGCATTGTTCTACACCCACAGTACAGGAGACCTAAACAGCATCAGGCTTGGAAAAACAACACGGAAATAAAGAAAAGACACAACAATCACAATCTAAAATAAAAGCACAATGTGTATCCAGCATCAGGTACGCAGGCCAGAGCGATACTGAGGTTTCGTTTCAAGAAATGGTCTCACATCTTTTTACCCATAATCCTGCACGCTACAGGTGCTCAGCACTTTATAGCACCACCGAGAGGAGCACAAAGATATGGAGTCCGGCCATAGAGCTGTCAGACTGCAAGGAATTTAGAGCAGGGAAAGAGGATAAGCAGGGAGAGAGGGAAGAAAGGAAAAATACAAATCCTTGATTGATGCGGCTGTCAATGCTGAGAGCTGGCACCTGCAAAGCGGGGGGGTCGCCGGACTGCAGCGGGATTAGTGCTCGATTCTTAAGACCCGACACCTTTGATGATAAGGAGGGGAATGACGGCCAGGATGGGGCTTTAATCGAACAAATAAATATCCTGACCAGCCAATCACAAACCAACACGGCCTATCTATTTACTGATGGGACAGAATTAAGCATCATTTACATAATTTAATTGTTTTAGCTTTGAGAGGGCACTTCTTCTTATATATATATATGCATTTTAACAATAAAGGCTACAGAAGGATTTTTACGAAATGTGTCCAAAAATTCAAAACTATACAAGACAATTGAGTGCATAATGTATATCCATCCATCTATCCATCCATCCTATGAGTCTAAATTATGAGGGGTGGGGGGGGGGGGCTGTAACCTCCAAATAATTAACACCAGCTAATACAACCCTCTGGACACCCTCAAATCCATCCATCATATGTTGGTTTGGATCATGGGGGCCAAGGCTTGTCCCAGGAAGCACATGGCACAAGGCTGGGGTATACCCTGGAAGAGATGCCAGTCCATCACATGGCACGCACGCACGCACGCGCGCACACACACGCGCACACACACACACACACACACACACACACAGCGGGCAATTTAGAGATTCCAATTAGCCAAACTGCATGTCTTTGGACTGGGGGGGGAAACTAGAGAATCCAGGGAAACCCCCATTGCATTGGGAGAACATGCACACTGGGACTCAAACCCCTAACCCTGGAGGTGTGAGACTGCAGTGCAGCACCCATACTGTACATTACATATGGTCATATACACATCCCCAATGAGCACGGCCCCTCTGTGACTCAGACGGGAAACCCCAATCAAGGCTGACTGCCTGTCACACTCTCTACATGCAAGCGATCAACGTGTCACTGAGTGCACCGGAACAAAGGGCCGCTCCTGACACCGGTCCAGTTTCAACTGCAGAGCCAGGTTCTGCCATCTGCCTCCAGTGTTCGGGGATATGGGACAAATGAGCAACTGACGAAGAAGTGAGAGAGGCGCGCGGAGCGGCCTGGAACGGGTTGGGCTGGAGTGGGTCGGCCTGGACCGGGTCGGTCTGGACCGGGTCGCTCCAAACCACGTCCCTCATCATCTAGTCTTTTCTATACATTTTGTCATATCATATCACAATATATCAAAACCTGTGATATTCAGCTTCCTGAAGTAGAGCTCTTTCCATGCTGTTCCACTGACCAAAAATACTAAATGATTTATTCTTTAGTTTTATTACATTTACACTTGGAAAGAAGAGAAAGCCGGTCGCGTAAGCGCTCGAATCGCTGCGCCTGACATTTGGCTGAGATGGCCGCCGGTCTCTTTGTTCCTCTGCCCCCATCCCCTTCCCTTTAATCCGAACAAGCTTTCCCATCCCCCGCTGAGGAAGCCTCGTGCTGCAGGGACGATGCTGACAGGATGATGTGCTCTGTTGGGCCTGATCCCAGTTTAAAGCTCACCTTTTACGGCACAAAGTTTGGATTTGATCTCAAACAGTCGACACTATTTTTTTCCCCTCGGAAATCACTCAGGTGCTTCGTTCACTAAAAAAGATCAAGCGGACGTGGAGCTCATGTCAAACATCACTATGCCTAAGTGACACAGGTGTCTACCCCTGTCAGATACCAGCAAACCCGATGTACACCGGTAGCGCTGTCTCAGTCAACCCGTGGGCAAGCTAAAGAGCAGTACACAGCCAAGCCCTCAGTAACTTGAAGGAGATTCATCTAATCTGCCAGACAGAAAGCCGACACAGACCCACACAAATCAACAGAGGTGGACAGTTCAGGTCCAGAAAGTAAAAATCCAGACCAAGATTTTGTTCCAACAAACTACTCATAGTTGGACCTAGAGTCACAGTTGGTGAGTACTCAACTAATTGGTTGGAAGAAAATCTTGGTCTGGATATTTACTTTCTGGACCTGAACTTTCCACCTCTGCATGTATTTTTAATCCCATCCTGGGGTGACATGGTGGTGCAGTGGTTAGCACTGTTACCTCACACTTCTGCGACCTGGGTTCGAGTCTCCGCTTGGGTTACGTGTGTGTAAGTATATTTGTGAGTGTGCCCTGTGATGGGCTGGACCCCTGGTTGTTCCCTGCCTCGTGCCCATTGCTTCCGGGATAGGCTTCCGACCCCTCGCGACCCAATAGGATAAAGTGGGTTGGAAAATGAATGAATGAATGAATAATCCCATCCTTTAATATCTTGGTTTTCAGCATTCATCTTTAGAACTATTTTTAACTTTTAATAGTCTTCAAACTGTGCTCTCCACAAAAAAGGCCAAACTCCTCATGAAAAATCAGTCTGAAGATGTCAGAATCAAAATCAAACATGGTGGGAACCATTAGACACACATTAGAAAACACAGAGAACTCGCCTCAGTCACTGAGTAGCTGTGAAGTAAAATACCATCCGATAATCAAACCTGCTTGGTAAGTGAAGATGCTTTAGTGCTTATTTTACAGACTCTGCGGGCGACAGTAAGCATTTGTAAGCATATGAAATGCTCAGCGCCTGCGTCAGATTGCATAAAACAGAAAGAAAGATGCTAAGATGGTGAGAAAAGGCCTGAATGGTGGCGGGATTGACCCAGGGGTGGATTCATGCATAGCCACAGTCCAGGGCCCCGGCAAAGTAGGGACCCTGCCAATCGGAGGAATGGAACAGTGATCTGCAGGCACCTAAACATTATTGGCCTTGCATTATTATTTATTTTTCTCTTGTTTCTCTTTCAGCTTAAAAAATAGCTTGAGGGGCCTCCTTGTCATGTCATGTTTCTAGGGCCCCAAGAGAAGTTAATCGGGCCCTGATCTGACCATAAGTGTGAGGATCTGGACAGCACCCCCCCCCCCCCCCACCCCACTAGAATCACCCAATCAGCCTCCCCCGTCAGCACAGGTCAGCACATACCCGCCCGCTGGAATCGCCCAAGCAGCCTCTCCCTCACGGCCCTCTGCAGGTTGAAGTAGTCGTCGTCCTCATCGGGCGAGCGCAGGAAGAGAGGGATGTGCTGGAAGACCACGAGGTGGCGGCAGGGCGCGGCAGCAGCCATCTGCAGCTGCGACTCCAGCCAGGCGTCCTGGGCCTCCCCCAGCTCGGGGCAGGCCGAGCCGTCGAAGAACAACTGCGAGTTGAGCACCAGGAAGAGCACGCCCCCTACCCAGAAGCTGAAGTAGTCGTCACCCCAGCCCTGGCGGTACCGCTGCACGTTTTGCGCCGTAGGGGTGTTGCCCAGGTCGTGGTTCCCGCTGACAAATACCAGCGGGATGGAGGGGTTCATACCCTTGAGAGCCGCCTTCAGGTCCCTCTCCTGAGCCTCCCGGTAGGGCGTACCTGGTGAACACAACAGCGGTAATCCCTTTAGCGCGGCGTACAGGGTCACTGCCTAGACACTAACCAGACAGGGGGGGGTGATGGATCAAGGCTCCATCTCCTTCAGTTCCCCTTCAGAGTCTCCTAAAATTTAGCTGCTTATTTTGGCATCTTATGTCAGTTAATCTATAAGTATTTATTTATTTATTATTGTGAATGGCCACAGTTCATAAGCCAGTCAGTGGAACAGCAGAAAATCTGATTAATAAAAACAAGATCAACAAAAGTCCAGTTACAGGTCCAGTACACAGGCTTGTTGTTTACATGAGTATTTCTGTCCCTTTATTGGCATTTAGGGAGCAGCTAAGATGCTCAGGAAAAACCCAAGAGGTAGATGAGATTAACACAAACGATGAGATGCTTTCTACTTGGTCTGTGAAGCAGGGTTATGGATAGGGTTAGGGTCATATCAGTGAGATGCGTCCTACTAAGGAAGAGTCGCTAATTGGTTTGTTGCTGGTCTGGAGCTTAGAGAGGTGGGTGGCACTGGTGAAAGGGGAGGGGCTGACCAGGGTAAGTAATGGCAAGGGACTAGATTCTACCAGCCGGGTGGGTGAGTCAAAACACTTCTTTGCTTGTTAAATGTACAACATGGGTGGGCAATCTTGTCGGCAAAGGGCCAGTGTATATGCAGGTTTTTGGGATAACCTTTAGGTCAGCTGTTCAAACCCAGGTGTGAGGACTCTAATTAGTAATCTAACTAGGTAATTGCAATGAAAATCCGCATACACAGTAACCCTTTCTGGATAAGATTGGCCACCCCTGATATAGAAGAATGATATTGATAAAGTAATGCGTGACTACTGGAGTCACAAGTTGTTACTGAATTTGAGTAACAAGGAAGCGATTTTCACTTAATTTTTGCATTACAAAATCTGCCTGAGTAACCGGAGAATAATAAGCACAATCCTGACATACCGACAGGAAATAACGGTTCAAAACTCTTCAAAAGCAAGCCACTTCTATCAGAGCATCAAATGTCTGACCATTTTTCAGGCTTTGATAAAAAGCCACTGTACTTATTGTCATTATGAAGTGACAAGAGCCAAGTGTTTTTTAATGATTTATTGCTGGAATTCCTCCCACAGGTTAATGCATATACCTCTAACTCTCCCTGCCCCAGAGAAACCCATTAAAAGCACATCAAGTCAGAAGAACCTATCAGGCAGATATACATGCGGACAAAGGCTTCTTCTTCTTCTGGTCACCTCAACTGTTGCGCAGCAGCTCCTCAGAGATCTTCATTTATCCACATCCAACGGCATTTAAAGAGCTGACGCGTCCCAGGCAGGGAATGGCGTGCTAAAGAGAGACCTTCTCTTGCCCTTTACACACCTCTTCAGGCTTCCAGCGTAACCCCACGGGTATTACCTTCAGCCACTCTCGTTAAGAACAGGCCCTCTCCACAAAGCCCAAGTGCGTCTAAATGCCATCTTGTGCCAATGGGACGGGGAGCTCTTCAGTGGCAGAATTCAAGCACTTTCAACCGCAGATGCAGGAGGAGTCATCAGTTCTAAGGCACGTGAGTTTACAGATTTGTCTTACAGAGAACCTTCAAGTATACTGTACGAGTGCGTGTTTAATGGAGATGAGCAGACAGATCGATCGAGACCTGTGTTTTGGTGTTTCTTAAGACTACCCTCTCAAGATCATCGCCGTGACAGAGATGAATATCAGAAATTTTCAGGCCTCTATACCAAATTAATTTATTTCCCTGCAAGTAAAAATATGAGAAAGTGATGCAAGATCCAGCCATCTTTTAACAGTAAATAGAATGGCAAGATGTGACTTATTTTGAGAGTAATGAGAGGGCAGGCATTAAAATTGTTAAGGTTGATTTATACTTCAGCGTTGAGCCCACGCCATGACCTTACGCAAGTGGCCGATGCTGTTGTGAGCATTTATAGTTGTGCGTTGGGGTGTCCGCGCGGCTCAGCAATTACACCGCCAAAATGATCTAACAAAGCATCCATTTATAGAGTCCTGGTTATATTTGTGCAGCTGCAAACCTCCTGTAGAGAAATTTGGAAAAATGTCGAGCTGCTACAAAGTCACTTTATACGTGTCCCTTTTAGAGTTAGTGTCTATAATACTTTTAACTTGTAAAGTACGGATACACTGAATGCAGGTTACTGAAAGTGACAGTCATCCTGAATGTTTTGTAGATCTGCTGCTAAGATGCTTAGGGTGGGTTATTTAATGCTCGATATAAACAGCACTTCAGTTTCAAATCAGTGGTATAAGAGTACTTGGGATGTATGTTTTCTTCACTCCCGTAAAAAATGAATGCTACCACACGGACCAGTCACAGTTGCTGTGGTCTGCGTTGCTGTGATATATAGTTACACTTCTGGGGTGGTGCGTGCCAGGCAGTGACGAGGGCTACATCATAAGGTGCACAACTACGCTGTACTTACGGCGATTTGACGCATAAGTATAAATCAGCCTTTAGTTTTCTGTTACTAAACACTGTATGATGTTTTATTTACGTTTAACGTCATGCTCATTCGGTATTCGTGCAATGTTTCCGCAAAGTAGTCTCCACCATACTGTACTATGAAAAAAATATCTAAAAAATCCAATGACCCAAGACCTATTAAGTACAGCTAAAGCTCCAGGGATCAAATTCACTTCGAGTCCATCACAGTCCTCCAAGTCATAAAAGCTTCGACATTTTGCACAAGATTCAAGCTGGCCTGTGGATTGTTGATGGGAAATGATTGTCAGAAGCATGTCGACTAGCGTGGCTGAATGTCATGGATGCCAACCGCAATGATGCGTGTCGACACTTAGATGTTCAGAGGTTTCCAATCAACAGACAGCACTTTTGCTACGCGTCAGTCCAACGCGGAAGCACAAGTTGCGCAGATGACCTTGCATTAATTGAGATGGCTTTGGAAAGAATAGCTTTTGACACAGGTCTAGCGCTTCCTGAAGCTCTAAATATACGCTGCAATAATCTTTAGGCGTAATGTTTGTTTCTTGATAAAAAATGAAGCCTACTAGACTGCAATGGAAGAAAATGCAAAAATGTATCATATCAAAAGGACATTAACATTTCAATAAGACGACCAGCTTCCTTCAAAGAAGGGATTAAGTTAATTGCAGCTCGGGCAGTTTACCTCAAAGCTGTGAAAAGCAAAAAAGCACAAGTGCACTACTTCATCTCAAGAGCGGCTCCCTAAGCTCCCTTTGAAACACGCCGATCGAACAGCTTTTCCTGTGCCTTTAGCAAATGGTAATAAAGATATGCTTTATATGTGATCCCCGTTCGACTGCATTTATAGCTCGTAAGTCGAGCCTCAGATGGTGCTTCTGTGTGCCTGCTTGGGGAAAGGCTTTTATCATTCAGCAAGGTGAACCTCAGCGTTGCAGAATTCAGCTTCC
>JAODKF010000103.1:29037657-29055093 GCA_026779585.1 Mormyrus proboscirostris
TGAACATACCACTGAACTCGGTGTGGGGGTGTGAATGCCATCGGTGTGAACATACCACTGAACTCGGTGTGGGGGTGCGAATGGTTTGTTAGTAACAACAATTATCACCCTCATTGTAACATATTCATGGACGATACAATAAAAAAAATGATTTGCGATTTAAATGTATATTGTTTGTTACGTTTTTTTGAATGAATAAATTGGTTATCTGGTCCACTTAAGAGAAGGTACATATTAACGTGCCTCTCAAAAAACTTGACTTGTTTAGTGTACGGTGAGCAGGTCCTGTCTTAGCTTATTATAATCCATTAAAAACCTACTTGTTAGCAGAGTGGGCAAGAGCAGCCCCGTACATTAGCACGCCGCACACAGAGAGCGGACTCGCCGTCTGCACCAGCCCCTTACGTCAGCCACGTCCAGTTATTTCGACCCCCATGTGACGCTCAAGGCAGATTTGAGTAGGGCTGCCTGTGATCCTAATATGCAAAATTACTACATTTACTTTATTTAGCAGATGCTTCTGTCCAAAGCTACATACAAGTAAGGCAAACATACACGCTGCTAAGGGGTCAACTAGGCACAAGTGTGGCCAGGCTGAGCTTCCAGTGAATATCCTGGTACAAGTGTAAGCTGTACTGGATGAAGAAAATAACCCATTTCATGCAATAACACCACTATTTGCAGGCTGATTTAAACTCCTTCATTGGCTTAATTTGAGGTGTAGGAATCTAGCTCAGTAAACCATATAATTCAGCAGCGGGATGGTGAAGGCATCTCAACCCGCTTCAACTAGTCTGCGGTTTCTAACCTATCGTCTCACTATGTTTGTGAAGATTCTCAGTCATCCAGGTGAAGTGGTCTAAAAGTTGAGTCATGGCAACTGGACTTTTTTCTTTAATGTAGATACGTTTCATTCTGCATCCACAGAACTTTGTCAATCTGAAGGAAGTTGGTTTGTGCCCACAATTTGTCCTCCAGGTTGGTTTCACCTCACTCATGCCTTGAATCGGCTCATACAGTGAAACAAAAGCAGGGGAGGGGTGGGTAGATGTGACAGCCCCACTCCTGGCAGCTCCTCCTGCCCCTATTAAGTGGGTCGTTAAGTGTAGCCAACCTGGTGGACGTGTGAATTGGGCCTGATCTTCCTGGGAATGGATGAAGGGGCAGCATTATAGGTAGAAGATAAGTTATGTCTGAGGCCTCCACCTCTGTTGAGAGAGGGGTTGTTGATTAGCACATGCAAAGCTTCCCTCACTCCCCTCTCAAACCACCTATCTTCTCTGTCCAAATTTCTATCGTCTATCGTCTACTATCGTCTCACTGCGGTCTGCACAGGGCACTGCTTAATTTCCATTTCACTGGAATAAAGATCCATTTTTCTCTGCTCTATAGACATTTACTGATAAGTTGGAAGCAATTAGGCAAATTAGTTTCCCACTGCACTAATAAGGGAGCCAAAGACGCCGCGCCTTGGATGAATGGCTTCTTCTGTTCCCTTCCGATTCCGCTCAACAAAAATGCTTCAAAGGAAACAAACAGGCAAGTTCCGTCAGAGAGAATGACTACACTGTGAAAGCGTGACATGCGAACCAGCAAGTGCCCCAGCCTTCAGACCGGAGCCTAAGCGGAAAAATGTGTGTCCAGAAACCAAATGAGGAAGCATGGAGAGCTACCGGACCCCAGGTGTGCCGCTCATTCAAAACGAAGGCACCCTTAGAAATGCCTTTATTTTATGGGGTTACGGTCACATTTCAAGGATAACCTTTCAATAATAAACTCTGTGAGAAAAGAAAATCAGCTTTAGTTTAAAAAAAAAAAAAATACAAATCCTTCAAATTCAGCCAATTATCTGGGATTTGTGCCAGAGACAGACGTTAGAAAGAATGGCTGCAGCCAATGACCTTTCCTGTAAGGTTCCTATGAGATGTGTAAGCCCCAATCAGGAAAGAGGACACACTCAGGGTCTCTGTTTGGGAGTCTAGCCCCGATTCTGGTATCTCCATATGGGAGGAGAAAAGATACGAGTTTCTGGGGCCAAGACACTAGGGGGCGCCAGAGAAAAATGCTGTTGGTCACCTGTTCGGTAGAGTCTTTCAGGAGCCCGGCCATGGCTTCGCATGACCCTGGGTGTCCCACCATACCGACATGCTTAACAGCAACACGGGGGCATCACAAGGCTAAAAGCCCTCAGGGCTTCAGAGTCAAACCCTAAAACCACGGTAAACTGCATGCTCTATCCCCCCACCCCCCCGGTATCCCCCCCTCGCCCAAAGGTGACCCTGATGGAAGGACGGAAGGCATCTGGAAGGCCAGGCTGACTGAGCACCTTCTGAAAATGCATCCATAATATAAAGAGAATCTGCGACATAATTAATACATCTGGCTGTCCCAGAGCCGGCACTCAAGAATCATTTGAAAAGAATTTATATTCCTCGTATGAAGGATAATATTTATTCAAACTCACAAGTATATTTTCTCCTCCAGTCAAGCTAATCTGAGAAAAAAAATAATAAAAAGTTTAATTAGGAGGGGGAACTGAATGGGGACTAAGCTTGTTTTTTGTTATTGTACGTATTATTGTAGAATTGCGAAGCAAGAAAGTAACAGCCCACATACGGTATACAGTTCATATGTTTCTTACGAAACATATTATTAAAGAAGATATGACTGATATTGAATATTTTCAGTACAGCTAGATACAAATCAAGATTTACAAAAGGGCAATACTCTTTGTAAGGGGAAGGTTAAAAAATGTGCACTAAAGCGTGGCATGATTTTTCAATTTACTGCGCATTACCTGGGATTCATTTAAATCACTTTTACTTTCTTTACAGAAGTTTTATTCAAGGGTGAAATGTGTTTTTTTTTTTTTTTTTTTACTCTAGCACACAATATTAACAAGACCACAAACAGCCAGCAAATCTAGCAAAAAAAAAAAAAAAAAATCAAACAATGCTGCAATACACTGAGTAACTGTCAAAGCTTGTTAATACAGAGCAGAGCATGTGTACAGCACTCCTGTAAGCAGCATTTCATATGCAGTCAGAGGGGCTACCAGTCGCTTACTACAACACGGTAATGATGAGGAGGAGAGAGAGCACAAAATCTCAGATCCACCTTACATGCAAGCGATTCGATATCATTAAAGCAGGTACGATACAGCAGGTCTGTACCGACATTACTGGAAAGCCCAGGACACGTCTTGGGACCATCACAAATTCTCAAAGGAGATTTCCTGCTGCTTTATAATATGACCTAGTGGAACATAAGACTCACCTACAGGGGATATGTTACGAGAACGAGGTTGGATAACATTATATAACATGGATGAAAAATAACCCAAACTCTCTGCAACCCCTGGCCCACAGGCTCCTAACCACGGGCTTACTGAGAGGTGAGGTACTGCAGACCTACCCGGCATGGCGTGGACCAGGTCCCCACAAAGCACCATGAAGCGCGGCCGGGGCTGCAGTCTGTTGACGGCCTGCACCAGTTGCCTTGTGAGGCGTAACTCATCACCCCAGTCGTCCCCCCCACCGTCGCAGTCTCCCATCTTCCAGGCTTTCATCAAGCCCAGCTGAGGGTCGGCGGCCTGGATGAAGAAGAAGGGGCCGCTCCACTTTTTCTCTTTGTCTGCGGGGAGAAGAGCAGCATCGGTGATGAATACTACAGTAATTAAAAAACACAAGGCAAACTACACTTCAGATGGTGGCTCTCTGAGTTAGGTTAGGTTGTAGAAGGTTGCAGGTTCAGATCCCATTACCAGCAAAATAACCATATCATCGTTGGGCCCTTAACCCCAATTGCTCCAGGTACTGGGTGACTCTGCTCTCTAAATTGTATGTTGCATTTTTGAAGAGCACCTGCTAAGTAAAATTAAGTAAGATGATACCTGTCCGTTGAATTCAGCAATAAACAGCCATTTATCTTAATAAACTAGCTTATTGTTACAGTAGTTACAGTGAAAAGTATTAAAGGAACCAAACGTCCCCTGGTCATTTCCGCCTTAATTTTTTCATTATGCAAGACAGGAAATGGAATGAGGATTCTGGTTTTTCCCTGAACGAATCTGAATGCAGTCAGCATTATAAAATCTTAAAGCTCTCCTCATCAAAAACATGCCCCAACTCACAAGACATCAAGGTACTTAATCTTTTCACAGGTTTTTAATTGTGTTTTGACTTACTCAAGATGCACTCGAGAATTTCAGAACATTGCTCTGCGGCTGAAAGGAGATTAAAGCCTCTCACAGCAGAAACAGCACAAGTCAATGGACTTTGATAACTGACAACACTGTGATTAGTGCTAGACTGGTGCACGAACTGTGATCGAAATGTATAGATTAAATATTACTGTCATTTGTAGCAATTATATGTATTTTATTTCATAATCACATGAAAAAAAAAATGAATGAATGAATAAATACAATCCATGAATCTTCTGTAGTCACTTTTCTCAAATAGCATCTTGATAGAAATAAATATACTGAAAAGAAAAAAAAAAAAATCAAATCCAAATTCTAAATTCTAACAATAAGCTAAAAAAGAACAGGCAAGGTTAAAAACTACCACTCCTTCTAGCTGTGAACTCAGTTCAGTGTACTGGAATGGAGAGAGTTTAACTGTTTTGTTTGGACAGCAGCATTCTGTCAATATTGCATGATTAACATCCTCAACAGGGCTTTGTTAAAACAGCAGCAGTCAGAATGTCAAGCTGAGACAGCAGGCCTTGGCTTATTCCGTAGGGGCTTCTCCTTTAAACTGAACGAAGGCTGTGCGGGTGTCCCACCTTCCTTCACACTGTGGAGAGAGCTGGACTATTGATCCCATGTGCCGGTGCTATTTTTCAACCTAAAAGGCATCAGATTCCGCTTTCTGCATGAGGTGGCTTCGCAAATACTGCAGGCCTTTTTTAGTCAGTGAGAAAACAAGGTACAAAGAGCTCTGCCTTCCCACCCTACAAAGGTGTATGAACAGCAGCTGGGTGTCTCCCTACCAGCTACTCAGCAAGCTACTGCTGCTTAACTTCAGGGTAACTGAAGCACATGGTTTCAGTGTCCTACTTTCTGCAGACAAAAATGCTTGTATTCCTGTCTGTCCATCCTTCCATCCATCCATCCATCCATCCATCGGGGGCGTGGACGTGACCCTATTATAGGCAGTGTAGGGAACAAGGCATGGAGACACCCTGGACAGACTGCCAGTTTGTTTGTTTATTTATTTCAACCATATGGTATTAAATGACAAAACACATTAACTATTAAACTAAATGACATTATTTTGAATAATAGAATAATATGCGAGTTATGATAGTTTAAGAACTGCTTAAATTGGTCACAAGGAGGGAGTTTTTGTGGTTTACCAGTGAAGCCTGACAACGATGTCATTGTGTTTTCAGATCAAAGAAACAAATGTGTAAGCAACACTCTGACATACAGCTACTCAATATGTGCGATATAGACAAGATTGTCATTTTTAACAACCTGCCCGTGTTTCTAGAGTTTGGGTCCTTCCTTACTCTTGAAATGTTGGATATTGGTAAAAAGTAAAATCCCTGGAGGAGCGTGTGAACTACTTTCAGAAAACATTATAAATATCAACAGAGAAAAATGGCCAGAGTACCCCAGGCAGTCGGCTGTAAATATAGGAACTAAATGTATGGCTGCACTGAAGTAACTTCAGAAAAAGAAAAAACGATTTCTCAGGTGGCAGATGGTGCTTTCAGACAATACAAACAATAATTCAAGATGAAAGCATTTCCCAAAAAGCTAAAAAAAAAAAAACAAATTCACTTTTGAAAAGATATCCCACACCTCAAATTAATTTCTTGGTAATAAGACACTAAACAGAAAACTAAAACTAATTAACTGCTGAAGAAGCACATATTTTAATTGAAGTCTGGAAAGAAGTTTCAGTGCACAGCAGCAACCTGTCTGCTCTTATTGTTTTTCAGAAAACTTTGTCTTACCATTTCACCTTTCACTGGTCAAGATATTCAGATCCCATGACTGCCAGGGAATATGTTCCTTTGCTTTAAGAAAAGATAACCAGGCCTGCTTCGGGGGTCCTAAGTCTTGGGGTCATTAGGGTTTTGTAACCTTAACCATTCTGGAACAATCTGCTGTATTGATTGTGACTTTCGGGTCATTTTCTTTCCCCCATAGATAGAGCCCGATCTCTGGTGGCAAGCCGAGTGTGGATCGTGACTGGATGGAAAGATAAAACGTGCAAACGTGCGGCGCTAAGCCAGCGTGTGTATGTATTATATAAATACACACACATAGTGGGTTTGTGGAAATGTTCAGGTCATTAATGAAACACCCTAAGGTGGATACACTTTAGTGAGTGTCGTTATTATCCATACGTTTTTGGGATTGGATTATTACTTTTTTATGTTAAATGTATATTTTGATAGGAATAAATATCAGTAAAACTCCCGTGTACTCGACCGGCTTTACGTGCCCTTCACTCTGACGCCGTAAACACACACAAACCTGCGAAACGAGCGATGATAAACTAATGATAAACGGGTACCTTCAGTCAGCCCGCGGTAGCTCCGATCTTTGGCTCTAAGGAACATATCCTCCTCCGTTGCCATAGTTTCGGCCTGTAATTTAAGCCCTGTTTTCTTGCTGCCTAGTGTGTGTCCTGGTTTATTATGGTCAATCTCTCGCGGAACAGACGCTTTTCTAAGCGTAACGTCGCAGCCTGATGCACTTTGACTTCCTTGTGATCGATTATATCGATCATGTATTGTTTCTGTCTGTACTCTCTTAAAGCGGACGTCTTTTTTTTTCCTTTTTTTTTTACTTCTGCTTTAAATTATTTACTGAATATGAACGAAGACAATACCCCAAGCCAACTTCACAACTTTTCCCAGCACATATTTAAACAAAATTCCTGCTCTTTATTCTTTATACCGAAAGGCCACTATGATCCGTAAAGTATGATTTCAAACACGTGACTCAGCAGACAGCACTTCATTTATTCTGATTTGATAATATGGCGTATATTGCATATTTTAATGTGAGTTAAAGCAGGAGTGTCCATGAAATAAGTATTTGATTTATGAACAAAATACACGGGGGTGGGGTAGCGGGGGGATGGGGTTTACGATCGTGGGCGCTGGCGGTCAAGGTTGCCTAGGGCGCCACATGGCTACTCGGTGTTGTAAAGGAGTAATCAAATATGCATATACATATTTTACTTTGTAGGGCATATGGATTCAATGCTATACATTATTTGAAATGTATATTTAAATGTCCATTATGACATATTTACGTTAAATATGGGAAAATGCCTGAACTCTCATACAAATAATCCAGAGAAACGGGAAAAAACCATAAAGGACATAAAGAGTATATAGATAACGGTAGTTGTCCATTCCATCCATCTTCCAATTGTTTGTCCAATATAGGATCATGGAGGAACTTAGATCAGAATAGGGCACAATGAAAATGAACTGCCAATAGGCAGGAAGCCAGTCCAATGTGGACACACAGGCACACTTTCTGAGAAATTCATTGACACAAACTGATCTATGAAAGGCCACACGGACATGAAAATTCCATAAGCACGGGGCCATTGATGAGTTTAGGATGCAATGCTAAATGCTGAGCCACCATGTCACCTGAGAAAGCTAACAGAGATTGCTATAGGACTGAATACGAAATAAGAATAAGAAACCATCAACTTTCCTCAGAAATATATTCTTTATCCTCTTGTGAAGTTCTTCATAAAAGCTTTATAAAGTTTAAATCTTTATGTCCAAGCGGCTGACTCAAGGATAGAAATGCTATACATCGTTTTTATTATATATGGCTTTTTTTGATGATACAAGTCCAGCTCACGCCACACCTCCTGCTGCATGCCAAGATGACAAGCATGCTCTGCTTCATGACCTAAGCAAGTGCAGTGATACTTTATTTTACGTGACAATGTTGCCACTCTCACATACTCAGGTTAACCAACGCCTCCAGGGTTCAATTGATCGTTCCTTTTGGTTTATTGTTTGATAGATTTATATTAACGAATTTGTACTTAGTTCAAGGGCGTTTCTTAGATTGCGCAACAATATCAATACACGTCCCTACTTACAAACATATATACCTTTGACTTTGGTTCTTTGTTTCAATTGCAACAGAACATACAACTACCGAAATGATCCCAAAAAACACGCCCACGGTTAAAAACCCATACCTAGTACTACTACTACTTATAGCAACAAGAATAATAAGAACAAGAAAAATAATACTTTTAGTAAAGATGCGCAAAACGGGAAGAGGGGAAACGGCTTGCGCATGTCATAGTGCTATATAACTGAGGTAATCTGCAGTGCCAAGTGATCAGAAAACAAGTATGGTACAATACAGGTGGGAAAGAAGAGGTTCTGTAATGCGGATGCGATACTCTTACTATTTAGAATACTGAAAAATGTTTCCCATTATTGAATAAGGGATCATCACTAATAAAATTATTGCAACGCAATTAACAGCAACAACAATGAATATTTTTTTTCTTTATTTTAAAAGAACGTTTTCCAAAATGACACTGAAATAATACAGAAGTGCATCGCAAGAACATATTTGAATTAGCATGATTTATTTTTCCTCTGTGTTAATTGATTCATTATATGATTCAAAGTTACCTCGGTACGCGTTATTTTCCCGCACCACGGCTTGTGTAGAACTGAAATGTCATACTACAATAAAATAACAATGCTGAAAAGCCAGGATGGAGTGGTGGCTGTTTGACCTTCGAGGTCGATTTATGACAAACATAAAAGCATGTGTTACTTATCAATTTAGGCTACCATCTGGGTTTTCGGAAGACATCGCAGCGTATGAGAGAGGCTTTTTCATTGTCTCAATGCCTCCTCCCCCCTCCCCACCTCGCAGGGTTTTCTAACTCCACATCCCTCTCATCGTGTTCCCTCACTCTCCTATCTGTTGTGATGTTTAATCTGTGCAAACGCAGAGAGGAGCTGCGTGTGATCGCACGTTTTTCCAAAGGCTGGCGGAGAAAATGACTGGAAGCGCAGGGAGCAGTAAAGGAGTCAGGGTTGGGTTAATGACGCTTGAGGGACTCCTCTAAACACCTGTGTGTGTCTATGCATGTGTCAGAAACGTGCTGAACTTGCACAAGTGCATCTGCCTATACTTCTTTATCTATATTAACGACGTAGTTGTCATTTTCAAGCTTCATTCGTTTCAAGTTTTAAGCAGAAAAAAAAAATCTAAAATGCTAAGGGTAGCGCGGTGATGTACCTACTGGGAATATGGTACTTGACTTTTTATGATACCAAACCCTCCTCACCTGTATCATCTACTTTCTTCCTTTCTGTATTCGTTCTAAAGAAAACCGAAAGGGGAAAACTACAGGATGACAAACGGGAGATTGTTGTTTGGTTACTTTTTGGTCAAAGTTCTGGTAGCGGAATGCGACGCTGGAGGCGAACCTGGGCAGCAGAACCTGGATGGATTCGTGATGGTTTCGGGGTCCAACGGATCAGCGGACAATAGTTTTTCACATACCCCGCACACAGAAGACCGATGCCGTGGATATTACGATGTGATGGGCCAGTGGGATCCACCGTTCGTTTGCAAGACGGGCAATTATTTGTACTGTTGCGGGACTTGTGGTTTCCGCTTCTGCTGCGCCTTTGAGAGCTCGCGCCTCGATCAAAAGACCTGCAAAAACTACGACACTCCTATATGGATGATGACGGGCCAGACCCCGTTCAAAAAGAACGACCCCAGGCATGATCCCACCAAGGATAAAACTAACTTGATCGTCTACATAATTTGTGGAGTAGTGGCCATCATGGCGCTTGTTGGGATATTCACCAAACTTGGACTGGAAAAGGCTCACCGACCACAGAGAGAGAATATGTCCAGGTAGGCTTTTAATACAATTTTAAAGCTTTCGGTTTCTGGCTTGGTCTTGTGTAAAGCACTACCTCTGAAATGTAAAACCTTTGTAAGTTACCGTTTACTCATGCACACATACAACCATTAGACGCTCATGTATCACAGCCAGCGGTAGTTAAGCTGTAGTTTGGTCACGCACTTAGCGAGCTGCGCTCCACGCTGAGGTTTGATTCCATGCTCCTCCAAATAAAATGCCCGAGGTGCTCAGTCTCACCTGCAAGTAGGCGGAATGGGAACCGCTTTTATGCTACTTTTATAATGTTTTCGCAAGGTCTGAAGCATCTCGCATAATAAAAATGATTAAATGCATCTGCTAGTGACAACGTTTAAACGCAATACTAATACTTATATTTAATACTTATACCGTTTTCACTTTAAAAATTTGCTTTCCTCGGAATGTATTTGTCAGAATGAAAAGTTGAACATCCTCCAGCCAATACATTTTGGTAGACTGATGTCTCTGCTTCATCCCCCGCCTTTTTTCTTCGCATTATCAGGCTAATTTGCGGTTTACAGAGGTTACCCATGACGACATAAGTTCTTGTTTAGTAAAAGTTTTCGCTACCTTTTAGCCACAAAAAAATCTTACATTCACGCTAATGGCCATGACAACTTGTATTGTACTCTGAGATCCCAGCTATTGTTTAATGAATTCTACGTCAAACTGTAGCATCAGCATACGCGCATATCTTTTATATTCTCGTGAAAGCGTGCAGTTTTTTCCGAACAGTAGCAACTTGGATATTTAAAAATGAACAGGTGAGAGCAAATCCCCACGGATGAAGACACAAGGCACTAATATGATCACACAATGTCAGCTCTAATATTATTTGCGACGATTCACTAGAAACCTAGTTTGCTGAAATTCTAACGGGATATTCCGCGAGTTCAGACGATGCTCCGACAACCCGCACATAGAAATTTCCTATTTATGCAGCATCTCCTGGGAACTCCACCAACGTTACAGTTTAAATTATTTTACGCAATTGTAGTAAACACATCTTATAAGTCTAGAATGTGTTTTAGTTTCGCGAGACCATTTTTGCTTCCTTTTTTGTTGCATATTCTCAGCGTTCAAGAAATAGATGCGATTCAGCTGTGTTTAATATCTTAATGTAAGGACACTGATTTATTTAATATATATATATTTCTATGAAATAAATCGTTTATTGTTTTTTCTACACACTTAGGTTTGATGTAGGATGTAGGGAAGTGGTAGGTAGTTCTCTTAAATGAGTAGTAGCCTACTGTACATTAAAGCTATGCAAAACACTTTACAAACTTTATGCACTTGAATAATGAATATGTAACTTTGACTGTTATTACTCCTAAGTTCATTTTTCTGGCTGACAGTTCATAACAGTTAACTATACAGCAGTTATGATTGGACTGATCTGCTGTCAGTGACGACAGTAGCTCACAGAGCGACTCACCAGGACACGTGAACTAGCAGCCCCTGTCATAAAGTGTATGCAAAAGTTTACATAATTCAGGAGTTGCCATTCTAAAATAATCATTTGTAGTTTGTAAAATAATTTGTTACTGTACTGGGGATTTAAGGTCTGACAGGTACATTTCTGGTTCCCAGTGTGCTATGATGCTCCCGTGACGACTGACTCAGGAAGCCTGCTTTCTTCCAGGGCCCTTGCTAATGTGATGAACCAACAAGGTCCCTGCCCTGGAGATCATTCACGTGAAGACGGCTTGGGGATGCACGTTCCTCACTATGAAAACATTCAGGCTAGAGCGCCGGCTAACAGTCTCCGTAAGTCACGCAGCTGCTTTCGAATGTTCCTCTTTTTGAGAGTCTTTGAGAGTACTGCAGCGCTTCTACCACCAGCTCGTACCGCAGAGTCGCTACATTGGTGTCAGAAGCCCAGAAGCAAAGAGCGATATCGATGGGGCGGTATTATGACCCGAGTACCTGCCCACGGGTGGCGTGATCTCAGGCTTCTGCTGCCTTTGTCTTGGTTGGTGAGGGTTCAGTTATCAGACGTCTTCAACAGCGCGATGTCAAGCTGGCGCGTGTCCTTAGGGCCACAGGCTCTATAAGCAGGGCTTTACCTGAGCACCGGTTTGTAAGGTGACTGTGTGCAGGTGACTAACCATCCTTCTCTGAACACATCGCTTCAGCTTTTTACCGGTAATTTGCCGACTATTATTTATAGGGCTGGGCGATATCATATTGATACGATATCGCCCAGGACAAATTATTTTTTTGTTTGTTTATTCTTTCACTTTAAGTTTGTTACATAATAACAAAAAACAGACAAAAACATGTAGACGTCAGTTATATCCAGGCATGCATCATTAGTTTCACTTCATTTTCGGTGAAGTATGAGTTTTGCAGTGCCATTTGTTATACACAGGAAACTGCATACATTACATGGTACAGTTAGAATAAATGACCTCTAACAAGGATATTACAGAGGCTTAGCAAGAATGTGCCCATACTTGTCATTGGTTTTATCCAATAAATCAGTGTTTCTCAAACCAGTCCTTGGGGACCCCCAGATTCTCCAGGTTTTTGCTCTCTCCCAACTCTCAGGGAATTGGGAGAGAGCAAAAGCATGGACCTTCTAGGGGTCCCCAAGGACTGGTTTGAGAAACACTACAATAGATGGATTGATTTAATGAGAAAATGATTCCTTGACTCCAAGGATAAATGTGATGTGAAAAGGGTGACTTGCTGTAGACCTAAAACTGCACCAGTACCTAAGCTTTCTAGTTAGTAATTTGCTTTAGGTTGTCATGATTGATTATCATGGTGAGCGTGTGTCTTTGGGGCTGAGGCCTCTGCTTTGGGTTATATGAACAGACACTGATAGGCCAGGCCCGCTATGCGTTATGTGGATTTCTGGTATGTGTTGACCTGATTGGTCTGGTTTTGGAGATGAGTTATTTACTTTCAAATAAAATAAGTCGTAGAACGATGCACATATGTCTTTTTGTCGTTGTTGTACCAGTTGTTATTCCTTGGTTTACTACTGTTAATGCAACCGAAAATGTATTTATACATCTGGTCAGTTTATCATGCTGTATGTGTTGACACTCTGGCAGCCATATTGGGTTTCTTTTAAGCACAACTGTCATGTAAATTAGGACGGCGTAGAGCAGGGGTCCCCAACCTTTTTGAAACTGAGAGCTACTTCATGGATACTGAGCCATATGAAGAGCTGCCAGTTTGATACACTCTCCTTAAACCATGTATAATAAACATGTTTTAAATGCTTTTTTTTTTATATTGTCATTTTCAAATCTATATAAATGCAAATGTGATTAAAGAAGAATCGCAACAGGATAAAACTAAATTTTAGAAGCTGCTCACTGGTGAGTCGCGCTATTTTTAGAACAGGTCCCCGGGCGACTCATGTGGCCCTTGGTGGCATCCTGGTGCCCGCGGGCACCTTGCTGGTGGTCCTGGCGTAGAGTATCTTGTAGAGGTATTATATACAGAAGGTAACAAATTACTATCCAGTATTGTTTATGGTTTGACTCGCAGCCTACAGGACCTCAGGAAGCAGAGAATGTGTAAATGTTGAATTTGTCTGCTTTGAGGGTGAGGTTATGTGACCCGAATGGGATATATAATAAATAAATAATTATTTTATTGAATAAAGAAATCCTACTTGAAGATAGTTGGGAAAATCAACTTCATTATAGATTTGCAACTATGGCCTTGTACACCTGTGTTTTCAGTACGTTTGAATCTTCACTGGGCAAATTCTATGTGTGTTGTGAGTATTTTCTGCCTACAAAATATGAATTAGTTTGTTGAAATAATTGAAGAAGTAAACAGAAATAAATCAGAAATCTTTTTAAATTACTACTGTACATTAAGGATTAATGTAGCGTTTATCAACAGTGACTTGTATCAGGTGAAATACAGGCTTTTGATTTATTATGTGTCTTAAGGTCAGATTTATCTGTAGCCACAAGCGTGAACTTTCAAATTATTTCTATGAGAATAAAATAAAATTGCCAAGTCAATATCTAACAGGTGGTTGAGTTCAGTCACATTTCCTCATTACATTTCCATGCATGACCAACTGCAAAGCAAATAAGCTTTTTCCCCGGATTATTCAATCCATTTTTTCCATAAATAACTAATGATGTAATTTCACCTAGTGATATTTCATTTTCAAGCTGAATTTTCTCCTGTCTGAGAATTATTTGTAAGGTCCGTACCTTTGTTTGCAGAAATTGTAATTCCAGAATGAAATCTCTGCAGATAATTTACTCTTTTAGGGTGCTGAGCCTGAAATGAATCGTATCAGCAAAAGCGTAATCAGTTAACGAAGGCCATCTTTGTTGGTCATTCCTGTTGTACCTGCTCGATAGTCTTGTCTTTATTCCAGACTCCCTTTCCTGCAGCTTGAAGATGCACTCTTTGGATGGTTTGGGACCTGGAAGTGGTCTTACACTTTGGGTACAGGAGTTTAATTCAAGATTGTTTTAGTAGGTATTTGCTGTAGATGGCTTGGAGCAAATTTTGCTAATCATGTGATTTGTTCATTTGTTAAAGAAATTATTACAGAAAGGTCCTTTGGCGGATACTGACATAACTTGTCTGAAAATAAGCCATAATGCAAGCAATTTTACTGCCACCTAAAATGCCATTAACATTAAGATATATTTCTTTAAACAAATAAGTCAATAAATAACAATGAAAATGTCTAGAGAGTAAACATGCTAAAAATAATGGGAGAACATAAAATGTGAGTAGCGCTAGCCCTGCAGCGGAAAGGTTCACTTTAATAGATAAATGGGCTGCCATGCTGCTATGCTTCTGCAAGGTTTTATGGGGACATTTTTGCCCCCACTGGTTTTACTTCTCTCCATCCGTCTATCTCTCCATCATTCATAACCACTTATCCAACGCGAGGTCCTGGAAGGCATAGAGCCAGTTCCGGGAAGCGCAGGGCACCAGACAGGATAACATCCTGGGAGGGGTGCCAGTCCATCTCATGATACACACACACATTTGTATTTACATCTTTGTGGGGGCTGTTCCTTCATTTCTTTGGGCATAACCCTAATCCCAACTAAGACACCCTTGACCCCTACCCAACCCCAACCTTAACCATATGAATCCGAACACAATGCGAGACTCTGGCATTGTTAGTTTTTTAATTGCAGTCACAGATTTTTATGAAACTCTGGGGACTGATGCATGCACTATGGGTAATCAGAGGCACCAATTCGCCTAATGGTATCAAGCGATAGTCGTCAAAAATCAAGATATTCATATTGGTCCAATGTGTGAGTCTTGGGCGAAACTGCTGGTCGATATTTAAACTTTATCAATATTAAAAGTTAGCAGCACCAAAGCTAAAGGCATGACTGTTAAAATAATGGAGAAGAACACATTACGTAATCAGCCACTTTCCGTAGTACTAGGTGTAGGGTAGGCCGATTCAAATCACGGTCCTGAAGGGCCCAGCACTGCTGCTTTTCCAGCTTTTCTTTACCTGAGAGCCAGTTGTGAAGCCTCTGGCCAATTAGAGCCAAAAATTAATAAGCTAACTATCTGGGAGACTTAAAAACAAGGCCTGGATTTGGAATCGAGGGCCAGATTTGAAGGGGGGGGGGGTGTAGGGTATCCCCTTTCGATATGAAGAAGTAAGGGATGGATTTCCACATTGGTGCACCACTACCTGCAGATCTTTACACTGGAAGAGGACACCTGTATAGACACAGGAAGGATGAACAAAAACAAACTCCACACAGTCGGGGGAAGTCTGGGAAGGACCTGAACCCAATCTGCCCTATCAAGCCACCATATCCAGCTCTGGATTATCTCAGCCGTTTCGAAAAAGTGATGGTAAGGCTGTCCTGTCCGTGGCATGGCAGCACTTGTGTCCGTCAGGCCAGAATTAGGTAATTCGGGCGACAGCCCAGCCGCAGTGTCTGTCTCCATGAATGTCACGCTTTGTGCAGTTGCTTGATCTACAGCTTTCTCTGAAGTATCTGCACTTTGTACTCCATCCCCATTGCTGAAATACAAAGGTTTCTCTCGGTTGTAATAAATCTTTGAAAATTTAATTTCTGTAACTGAGTCCAACTGAAATCATCTCTGAGGAGAAAATGGTCTCCACATCACTGTCTTGACTCATCATATTCAATCACTTTTAGCTCTAGCAGTGGTTATTGTGGAAAACAAGGTGTTTTTTTTTATTATAAGAGGAAATTGTACATTCAATAATAAGTTTTTTCCTAAATATGCATTTAGACAATATTATTGTCTGTATTTCTTGCTCTTTTGATGAAAGATGGGCAATTTTAAAGGTTTGTTCTTTTGTGTAAGAATGATCTCTTTCCATTATTCTCTGATTAACATGCTCTCTTACGATTCTGCTATTTACTAATTGACTGTGCCATTGTTAGTCGAGAAAGTGCTATCATGCCTTTTATGCAAGAGACCCCAGAGATGTGGCTGCATGCAGGAAATCACCGCCAGTCATGCTAGATCCCCATAGATCAGCCTCTGTTTCCCTGTCGGCACGCCTGTACTGTAAAATCGGAGTTAAGGCTTAAGGCTTCATGTGCGTGTCGTCCTCGCAGCGTTGATTTGCTTATCAGACAGGTACAGCCGTTTGTAATTTGCAACTGGTACCAGAGCGGTTTGGGGCTGCATTCGAATGTATTTCCTTCGTGGAAAGGAAATTCGGGCCGCTCTTAAGTTAAATGGGGCAGTCGCTTCTCTTCTCATGCCATAAGCCAATCGTGCTTCAAGAATGGCTACTAACTGGCGACTTTTGTTTTTCCTAAATATATGGAAATTTAGGCTTTATTTTCATGAAAGAGGAAGGTGTAAGGCCACTGTGGTGTTCCTTAGGGAAAATGGTTGGAAAGAGTATAGGAATCCTTTGTTTCTGCTGAATATAAATGTTCATTTCATTTACTTTAAGTCAGCTCTGGTGGTCCAAGGTGAGTTCCTGTGGTGTTGCTCTATGCGATATTCATAAGGGAGGTTTTGTCTTGGGGCGGCATGGTGGTGCTGTTGCCTCACACCTCTGGCACCAGGGTTTGAATCTCTGTCTTGGCTCCATGTGTGTGGAGTTTGCATGTTCTCCGTGTGTTTTGTAGGGTTTCTTCCCACGGTCCAAAAACATGCAAAGGTGAGATGGAAAAACCACATTGTGTGTGTGTGTGTGTGTGTGTGTGTGTGCGCGCCCTGTGATGGGTTGGTACCCCATCCTGGGTTATTCCCACATGGTGTGTGTGTGTGTGTGTGTGTGTGCGCGCGTGTGTGTGTGTGTGTGTGTGCGCGCGTGTGTGTGTGTGTGCGGGCGTGTGTGTGTGTGTGTGTGTGTGTGTGTGTGTGTGTGTGAGGGCGTGTGTGTGTGCGCGTGCGTGTGCGTGTGTGTGTGTGTGTGTGTGTGCGCGCGCGCGCGTGTGTGTGTGTGTGTGTGTGTGTGTGTGTGTGTGTGTGTGTGCGCCCTGTGATGGGTAGGTACCCCAACCTGGGTTATTCCCACATGGTGTGTGTGTGTGTGGATGTGTGT
>JAODKF010000103.1:29055183-29069807 GCA_026779585.1 Mormyrus proboscirostris
CTGCTGCCATTGATTGCTGCAGATTGCATGGCTGTGTGCTTAATCAACCACCTATATGTCAGCGATGGATCTGTGTGTGTGTGTGCGCGTGTGTGTGTGTGTGTGCGCGTGCCCTGTGATGGGTAGGTACCCCAACCTGGGTTATTCCCTGCCTTGCAGGATAGGCTCCAGTCCCCTGTGACCCTGAACAGGTACAAAAAATAGACAGATTGGTTTTGTCTTGTTTAATCAACATTTATTTTTTTATTTTTTTCCTGTCTCTTCTAATCAGCAGGCTACTGTTGTTCCTCCAGGATCTTTGACGACTTTGTCACTCATGCCCCTGATCCTTGGCTACAATCCATCTCTAGCCTCCCTTTAATATTGTCTGGAAACCTAAATGAAATAAGCCACCTATCCCATGATACAGCCCGATACCATCTGTAAGCAGCTGTTTATGGGTGTTCTTATTCATTCTGCATGGTCCACTCAACTGAATTCTGTGCAAATTAGAGAGAAGAATCCAGTCAATCTCCTGTTCTTTTGTCATATCTAATTTTAGGACATGACTGGAGTCTAGGTTACTTTGTGTATAATTCAATGAAATATCGGGAGTGTGAAAACCGCCCAAAACTCACTTGGCGGTGTTCGTAAGAGACGCTCCAGATAAGGATCAGACACACTTTGTGTAATAATTATCCGGCACACTGAAAACCCATGTGGGTTATGATGAGAGACCGGCATTCCAATGCAATTAGCACAGAATATTGGTGCACATATGATGCGTCAATAACACTTATTTCACAATGTTATTTACATGCTTGAATGAGGACGACGCTGAAGCACCACAAAGCATCGCGATTACACTGGTAGGAGAAATATTCAAGCTATGCAGATCGAATATATACGAGGAAACCGGAATTACTTATAAGCATTGCTCTGTATTTAAATGTGCCCGAGTGTCTGTCTGCAGACTCCATCCAGGCACTGAGATGATCCGCTGAGCTGCTGAACAGTCATTTGAATAGCTTTCATGACAAGAAAGCGCAAAACGTTCTGACACAACTTTGAGACCTGTTCGGGGTGGGGACAAGAAACAGCCACGTAAAACGAGACCGAGCAAAAGTTATGGGGGGGGGGGGATAGAGACGGCTTCAACAGAACAGTGGGCCGAAACGGAGGAGAATGGCAGCCATTTTGTCTTCAGGACCAGGGAAATGGAGTGCCAAACTGAGCAGGTATCTCATGTGGAGAGATAACAAGGCCTTGAGTCTAGAATAAATGAAAGGAAAACAGAAGTCAAACTTGTATGATTATTTAAAAAGTATTAAATGATAGTGTCTCCATGAGATGAGCAGGGGTGTATTGATGAAACACCAGCCAGTTACAGAGGGGAGTCATTGTGGACAGGAATGCTGTTGGATCTGCAGACATAGTATAATCCTAAATTCTAACTAAGATTGATATAAAAACCTCTGAATTTTAACCTTTGAATTTTAACTTGCTCCTTGCGGCGCTGAGTTGCGCTCAATTGTATCTGCCTTTTTGGGTTATGATTTGTACCTGTTATCCTGCAGTACAATTCATTACAACCATAAACTCTGTAAATGGATCCCACATCTCCTTAATTACAACAGCCAAATTCTATTTTGGAACAACTGGGCAAAAAAGTCCGAACCTTTTGTGATGTGAATGTACAAAGGCGAGCTGTAATGTCTTGCACGGAAAAGGCCGTAAGGTCGATCTCGGTAGGGGGAGGCAGGTCCGCACGCAGCGGCGTGTCTTTGCCACTTCAGCTCTGGAACATCAGGAACATCTCTTTTCGCACGCAGAAGTACAATGGAGTGATCTCATGCAGTGTGAAAAAACTGAAACGTTCAAAAAAACACCAAAAAAAGTGATATCTTTACTGATGTGTCACTTTCTGAAGGCTATTTCGTATGTAATGGCTTGAGGATGTCGGTACATGAATGCATGCTGCTACAAAGGGTTATGCAGATTGAATATTCAGTAATATACGCATTTAATATGATATCTAAATGCGCACGTAAAGACGTTTAAACGGAAAGAAAGCGGAATGGGGGATTCTAGTGTGTCAATCAGCATTTTTCAGATCTTTTAATGCGTTGTTTCATGGACACCCATAAAGCGATGGTTCCCTCTCAGTGTCCCTCAGCACTCAGCTCAGTTTAAATGGACAGTGTCTTCTCCAGGTTACTTTGCAAATCATCCATTTAGCTTCTGAAAATACCGTGTAAGTGTTTATTTCATGTAGCTCTGTGATTTTTTTTTTTTATTACTTTTTTTTAATATATGTATACTGAATTTAAGCATGTGGATAACTTGTACTGAACATGTTGAGAGAAACCTTTTCATCCTTCGATTATATCTTGAAAGTGTGTTTAAGGACATTTTGAGAAAGGTAAAAAAATGTCAGTCAAGTAACAACTGACTTCTTGTTCATGCTTGTAAGAAGCCAGTTTCTCTCACACTTCATGTGATTTCAACAGGTAACATCCATCCATCCATCCATCCATTTTTCCTTGAACTGTCGATCCTGGGCGAGGTCAGGGGAGGGGCTGGATCTTATCCCGGGCACCACAGAGCCTTAGGCATGGGATTCCCTAGATAGGAGCCCACGCAGATGGAAGACGTCATATCAAGACCAGCTGTTTTGAAAGCTCAGAAGCTTTTGCTCCAGTGGTGGACTGTGGTTCAGATCACTGCAATCCTGGGGGCCCCTCTGAGTCGAAGGACCCTCACTACACTATACATTAGAAAGGGCCCAATTTTGCCTGTGCTTTGTGCTCCCGAACCCATGAAATGCATACAGACCCAGTGATCAGATGCCGCCTTTCAAATCATGTACGAGCTGATTACCTTTTTAATTCGGAGAGAGCTGAGAATCCCTCATCTGAAAGCCAGAGCGTTCAAGAGTGGGGTGCCAAGCGCCTACTGCGTGTGTGAGGATGGCCATGTGCCCTCAAGCCCCCCCCCCCACTCTCAATGGAAGTCAGAGGGAAGGTATCGACTGGCCATAGTTATTGTCATTAGCATCAACAGCATGGTTTTTCATTTCTTTGGAGTAATAACATAGAAATGTAGCGGCAGCAGGAGACCACAGGAAAAACACCACATGCCAGCCGAGACCGAGCAGGTAGCACGCGACGGCGTCGTCTTCACAGCCTCGCAACGTCCTCCTGACCGATGCAGAAGGCGTCACTTTATTGCACAGCAGACCTGCGGGGCACTTTCACACGTGGAAGGATGTGAGTGACTGCACAGCATGTTCAGCATGGTCAGCGTAGCGAGAACCTTCAATCGGAGACGTCTTTCGATCGGAGATTAGACCCTCGCTGCAAGCTCTGGAACCTTCCGTAACCAAATCGGAGAGACTGATCTCTACTCCCCAAAAACCATACAGTTGGATTCTGTCAGTCAAATGCCGATAAGCCGTTGGGCTTCTTTAAAAAAGTAGACTGATGTCCTCTCTGGCATCGTCTTCACGACCACTGGATTTCACATACATGTCTTGCATTTAAACATTGAGTAATGCCAATAAAGATCAGTCAAGGTTAATCCTTATGCTGTTTCAATCCAGAAAATTGGCAGAAAAGTCACTCAAACTAGATATGAAGTACGGAAGGTCCCTGCAGTTACTGACACCCAAATGCCTCTGTTAAAATAGGTTTCTGTTTATTCATGCCTTCTGTGCTATCTAAAGTCATGAAGTGTGTGGAGAACGATCAGCTGATTCTCTAAAGTCAGCCTTTGACTGCCTGGGTAGCAGCAGTGAGGCGCCTCAAGTGTGAAGTTCCATGGGCCTGCGATGAGACGGCGGCGGCGAGGCGCTGTCTGCGACACTGTCACTAGTTTCTCCATCCTCCTCGGCTTTCCGCTTTTAGGGACGCTAAATGCGGAACGCGCCGGCAAGGCTGCGACCGTGGTGTCAACAGCCCGCATGTACGGCGTTGGGAACACGACCCGGGCTTGTGCATCAGTGATACGCCTCACGCTGTACCGCAGCTTCAATAGAACTAGCTTTAAATTCCATGGACGTGCGTCTAAATGCATATACGTGATGGACCACTTGTGCGTCACTTACAAAAATCCATGTTTGGACCTTCAGTAGCTTCCCTTGGATTATGTGCTTACATTAGTGTGAGGTAGGACCTGGCTCTGTTCTACAGATTACTGTAAACAGGCACAAGGGCCTGGAGGCTGTTCATCTTCTTTCCATCCAAGTTTATGCAGTGCGTCTAACTAAGGAGTACTGCAGTAATAATAACAGTGGAGCCACAATGGCAGTAATCGATGTGCTGGGAGCAATTGGCTGAACTTTATTTTGCAATAATTTTGACTAATGCCCTAAAGAAACGGCAAGGATTCTGGCATTCTGGAGCTGCTAAGTACAATATAAATTTAAATATTTATTATACTATCCATGCCTTTGTTCAGGAGAAGATGGATGGATAGATGGATGGATGTCCTCACAGATATACTGGGTGCAATGTCACTTAACAGACATGGGTATCAATGATAAATAATAATAAACAAAGATAGAAGCGTTGTGGTGAACGCCATATAATTACTTTAGAGATTTATATTAATTGGGTGAATTAAAGCATATCGTCACCCTGTCAACTGCATTTAGATAATTGAGGCCAAGTTCCTTGACACTATGCAGTTAAGCCTGCGTGTGATTGCGGGTCTGCTGTGACGCATCGAGCTCTTACACAAACCCTAAACACCATCGCAACGTGTTCTTCTGTGTGCCTAAGCCAGCATCAGTGTATTTCGCTAGTGAACGGTATGGTTCTTGTCTTCCAGTCCATAAGATGAAGCACAGGCTATATGAAAATAGTGTTTCACTTATATATACTATATATGCATATTGAAGTCAGTGCATTAGAATTTCATAAAGATCAGCCACTGAACACCCATACATGGTCTGGGTGCATCGCACTGAAATCTCTTCACGGAAGCAGCAGACGTATTATATGTTTAGTGTTCATGGCTTCTTCCTCTGTTGTACAGTTTTCTCTCAAATTGTCAGCCTGCTCATAAACCCATTCATCTAAATCACCCTGACAGGCAATAAAGACTGTGTTCTACAGTTCTGTCTACAGTGGTAACACATTTCTCTTCCCTAGAAATTCTTCATGTCCTTGTCTGTTGTCTTTGTTATTGATTAAGAATTTGTTATTGAATCTGTGATTATTTTAGTATTATTTAAAACAGTGCTATGGGTTTGAAATAGAGCTGCATAAGATATTTGCCGGTAAGAAACAAAACCAATTTCTAGCCAATCCCGGGAAGAGGCCTCATCTGTTTCTTATAATCATGTATAAAATATCTTCTGTAGGTCCGCACACTGTCAAAAGTAGCAAAACGTTTAAAAATGCTCTTCTGCTTCCGACATTGAAGTTTATGTGTAAACACATTTTTTTAAATCACAAATGCACAGCAGAAATAGGACAGATGGTACCAGACCCCAGGAAGAAAGGGCACAGGAGCTGCTCTTCTTCTGGCACCAAAATATCTTTTCCAGAAACAGAACTTTATAATTATCTAATTTTATGGGCAAGCGGCATGATTGAACAAAAAGATGACATCTGAAGGGTAATCTCTAGGCGTACGATTGTAGTTTTGAAGGCCCGCTGTATTGGATGCCAACGTAAACTGTCAGTTTAGAGTACGCAACCTTCTTTCCTGTGCCAAAAATGGTAATGATTGGAATTTAAAATCTCATTTATTTGAATGACGTGGGATCAGAATGCACCGATTGTATTTCCCAGAGTACAAGGTCAACTGCCGAGGGCTCTGAATTTCCTTTTAAAACAGCCTCCGTCACCCATCAGGTTCTATAAGTCTTTCTCTTTTCTGAGCTGCACAGTCATTAGCAGTAAGTAACATCAGGAATATTTAACTCATTTAAGAACTGGTTAGCTGGCTGAGCAAATTTTATAGTGTCAGATTTTCCTCCAGTTAAATACAGAATGTAAGGCACCGACTATGTAACCAGACAAACGTTTGTTCAAATGGATTTATTTGTGTAAATCACTTATAACACAGTCGTATGTGGATGAACGATAACAAAAACATATTACCATGTGTGATGTAGCATTAAGTGTAGAAAACAAATTCAATAAGAGGAATACAACAATGAAAATATTGTAATGTCTTTGTTTATAGTCACATTATTTAAATGTTTTGGCAAATTGGCGTTCATTGGACACAGATATGTTTCATGCATTAATTAGGAAAACAGCTTCCTCGTGTGCCCAGGCTATGCACCAAGCTCTCGGCAGGCATGATTGCTGATAATTACAGGTGCTCACTGGAAGCAGGAAATCCCAGTCACTTTAAAGGACTGGTGACACTGGGACATTTTGGCAGGAGATTCCTGACTGTAAACTAAATAAAAACACTATACACATTCACTACCTGTTTTTACCTTTTTTTCATATCAAAGTAACTCAGCTGTTAGATTCATAACTGCAAAGTCTGGGTACATTGATTCCTTTAGAAGACAGGAAGCAATTTTTAGTACTTCTGAAGTGAGTTACTAGCTTATTTTTTTTCTTTTTCTTAAGACAGCTAATAAAAGTTTGTGGTGTTTTCCTGTTATTATGCACTAACTAAAAAAAAGGCTTGTTAGATTGGGCTGCCTGTCATTACGAGAAACTGACTACAGGAAGCGCCAGTGATGGATGAGCAGGGGAAGTCGGGACATTCAGTGTCAATGACATATCAACGTAAAACATAAAATAAATGAAACAACCGCACAAGCAAACAAAAGGAGTCTTTCATATTCAGTGTGACATTCCGGTGTTTACCTATCACCGTTGCATCGATGTCCTCCCAAGTGTCTTGGAACAAATCAGCTTTTAAAAGCCATATAAGTATAAATGACAAATGTTTTTTGTAACTGAGGTAAATCTTTCAGAGAAGCCCTTGCCATGTCTACACGCGGCATACTGACGCTCCGAGCACAGAGAGCTCACCCACGATGTTTTCAAGGACGTCGAGGGGATCCTTCTCTCAAGGGTTGCCCCGGTGTCCATCCTCATCGCGGCCGCTCCGTCCGGCGCGGCCTCTCCGCTCCCCTCATTTCCTTTCCCTTCTGCAAACCACTTAGCTAAATGCGTTTCCCCGCAGAAGGCCTGTGAATCCATTACTTCGTGTTTATTGGGCCCCTTGGCCACAGCAGACGTCTGAAATCGACCTGCCCTTGTTAACGCCTCAGGTGCGGCCCGCATTTCCGTAAGGGCGCCCCGAATGAGGCATTATCATGTGGTGCTGAGCGGCAGCTGAGCTCAGACCTGGAGTGATATTAATATGATTTGTCGTCGGGTGTGATCTGCTGAGGGGTTAGTTTGTAATGAAGCATGCAAGCGTCGCTCTGCTTGCATCCAGCAGCCGCTCCTATACTTACGTATATCACTGGTGACACTTCAGATAGATTGGTGTCCATACAATAGACACACAGCTGGACAAAATGACACTGGGAAAAATATGACAAAATAATGTGATTTTAACAGTCCAATACCAAAATTGCTGTTGAATCTTAATATTAAAGAAATATTTCAATCATGACTTAAGTAGCAGGCCTGTTCTTTTTTGTTTTGAGTTTGTGGTGAACTTTTCCACCTGATGACTTGCAAGGTTCTTGTTGCTTATCTTGCAGGTATTAGGTGATGGGGAAGAGTAGTGGCCCATAATTAGACATGCAAGGGGGATTCCATTTTCTGCAAATGTCATACGTTCTCTTTAACAGTGAAGAGATTTTCTAAATGGGATGTATTGGGATGCTGATCGCCTGAATTTTTTTCTTCTCGTGTAGCTTCAAGCTGTTTGGTGCTTGACCTCAAACTCCCGAAGCTATTTATTAAGCAGATTCTTTAAGACCTGGTACAAAGATAGCATTACTCCATTCTCTGCCAATTGCAATGGCTTTCATTTTTTTCCAGACTTTAAATCGATGCTCCTCTTCTTACTCACTGAATAATCCATGGTCAGTGTCACCAAGTAGACATCCTAGAAAGGTGTCCTTCAGCCGCCAGCTGCCACGTCTCTCCAAAAGGAGGGCGACGTGTTTTTAAATGTCGGGGGCATGTTAGCTTACCGGTGTATTTTCTGAGCTGTGATGTTTAAAAGTGCCTTATTCGTTCGACACTGAGAGATGCTGTCTTACGTCATGATCTGTTCGAGGCACAGCATTTACTTAAACGAACTGGCACTTTTCTTGGAGCCTGTTTTGAACGATGTCAAGCCATTCCAGCATTGTCATGAAATAACTTACTGATGTAATCGGTAGGGTCCTCCTTTAAAGGTTTACTTGCTTTGTCTACGGACACTAACCTGTGTGACAGAGAGACCTATCTGTTCATGGATGTCATTAGTTGAAATCTGCACAGGTTGACTGCAGGTGCTGATGTAATACGTGGCCTTTTCTGCAAGACACCAGGCACTCTTGTGCATGTAAAACGGTGCGTGTGTCATTCCTTCACAGTAACATACAGCAAACCTTTCTGGCACCCAAAGGGTTCATTCTGCTTATTCATCGAAGCATCTACTGGCCGGGATGGAGCAGGTGCCACGTGCCCCTTAGCTTTAAGCTCATGAACAGTCAGGGGCCAGAAGGTGCCTTTGCAGAAGCTTTGGGTGAGTGGGAGTCGTGAGCTATGTTTTATTATAGATAAGTGATGTTTTATTCTAATAGATTGTCCGAATAAAACAGTATCACAAAGCAAATCCTATCACAAAGCACTACAATTGAAAATAAAATATTTTGAATAATAACGCAGGCTTTGAGATTAAGGCTTATTCTCTTTGGACTCCAAATCCGGTCCTGGGGAGCTACTGTCCAGTAAGTTTTCTACCCTAGCTGGCTTCTGATGAGCCACGCCTGGTATTTACCTGAGAACAGGTGCGGCTCATCAGAAGCCAGGTATGAGAGTCTCTCCAGGACTGGAGTTGGAGACCCCTGATTTAGATTCCAAGCTTTTGTGCTGGAGTACAGTTCTTGTGTGAATGAACAGGGGAAGCTTCACTGCGTAATAACTGTACAGCAATGCTCTGCTCATGTTCAACTGCATTCTGGCTGCTTACGTACATTTGCAGGAGAGTTACAAGCTTGTTTTGTGTGTGTATTTTTTTTCTCCGTACACTGGCTCCTCCCTGCCAGTGAAGGATAGTGTTTTCCTAGCTGGACTCTCCCAGGGGTTTGTTCATTTCAGTGGGAAACTCGACCATCGAGTCACCGGACACAGAATTTCGTGGGTTCATTATCTAGCATCCTGCACTACTTGCCCTTGTAGGCTTCAGTCTGGCTCTGGCTTTGATCTCTGCTCCTGGCTCCCGGCCTACACTCTGTGCCCCTCGGCTGCTCTGATGCCCTTGTGCTCTGGCCTGTGCTGGGATCTGCCTCCTCAGGGTCACTTTCCAGGTGTCAGCAGCTGATGTAATGCTGCTAGAGGGAGACCCAGACCGACCGCAGGCTGAACCTCAGACTGACAGAGGCAGGGGCTGCCAGCTTCGGGCGGGTGGATGATGAGATTTTCAATTTGAGACAAGACTGCACACACGCACTTACATGTATGTAACAGTTTTATCACTTTGGAAATAGTTTGTATGGTTTGCAAACTACCCCCACGCTTTTGATGTAGCCAATTTTAGGTTTATAATGGAATAATATAGATGTGCTGTAAGATTTCTTGCATGAGTGTGAGAGTCTGAAAGCGTGAGCGTCACGCCAGATACTGGCTTCCCAGTAGATACTGTGGAGTATAACTGGATCTCAGCAGAATTGCATTACGCAGAAGGTCTTTCCTGGAGGAGGGAAAAATCGATTCTTTTTGTTTGTCATTTTTTTAAACAATGGTCATTTAACATCGTAAAATAAAAAAACAAATGATTGACACTGCTTGACAAATTATTCACCTGTGAAATACCCAGTTTTCACCTTTACTAGCTTAGCATTATTTTATGTTACAACCTTCACCATACATACTTTTTATATGTATATATATATGGAAGCAGTAAGTTTTATACCCTAGCTGGCTTCTGATGAGCCACACCTGGTATTTACCTGAGAACAGGTGCGGTTCTTCAGAAGCCAGGTATGATAGAAAACATACTGGACAGTAGCTCTCCAGGACTGGAGTTGGAGACCCCCGATCTAGATTCCAAGTTTTTGTGCTGGAGTACAGTTCTTGTGTGGATGAACAGCAGAAGCTTCACTGTCTATAGCACTGTATCCTGTATATATAGATCAGCAGTGGGATTTGATACATTTTTGATTGTAGATGTACGATTATCTAAATGTGAGAATGATGGTGAATGGCAGCACAGATGAGTCCTGGTTTAGTGCTGTATTCTCCTGTCGCCCTTCGCGGTGGGATTAGCCGTGGCCCGTCACCGTCTCTGATCTGACTCCCCTTCCTCCTCCTGCGCGTCCTTCACCTGCAGCTGCGTCTCTTTTGGACAGCTCCCAGTGCTGGACGTGGACTCCTGCGCCTTGGGAGACAAATGCTGAAGTGCCAGGAGCTGTGGGCACCCTCTAGTGCTGATCCACGCCGCCGCACTGGCTGTACAGCACCGCTCCACAAATACTGCTGTTATGTTACAAAAGTTCAGCAAAGAGTGACTAACTAATGAGATTAAGGAGTGGCCGTACAAATTAGAAAGTACACGTTTGATGCTGTAATCTTAAGAAAACAAAACAACAAGTATTAATGTTCACTTTATAAATATTTACAAAATTTACGAACGTTGCACTGTACTTACGTGTTAGCACTGCATAAAATGTCTTTATCTGTTTGGCATTATATGTGTGCTTTTGTGGACACCATATTCTCACTGCTATATGCAGCAGAATTTTCCCCCTGAGATCACTGAAGGCCATCCTAATCTTAAAATAATCCTGAGGAGTATAAATAACACCCTCACAAGGGGACTCATTTGCGAATGGAAGACCACATACAGAAACGATTGGGGACCGATTCAGAGTGAACTGAAGGATTTTTTTTTTCTTTTTTTTACTCAATTAGTGGTGGTTTGGATTTCTGTTTCAGGCGTGGTATACAATTCTGACTATCATGAACAAGGAAGTAGAAAATTGTATTTTAAAATAAAACCTTTATTTTGCAATGTATTACTTTTATCTTATGCAGGATATAGAGACAATGAAAGATGTTAGGAAACACAGAAATAGAGCGATGATGCCGTAGATCTGCCGCTAAGGTAATTTGCTGCCTCTCCAGCATTTTCATGGCTCCTCTGCCCCTTTCCATCCCTTTTTCCCAACTCTGACACTCAATGTTGAATTACAGCGTATCTCTGTGAGTATGGCAGACCATTATCTCCAGCATAACCCGTGGAGGAACGAGACTTCATATCTCCGGCAGGCCATCACTGTATTGCAAGCTCACCATCACACTAAACAACTCCGCTGTAGCATCATTTACAGCTGTCAAAATCTGACACAAACTTTGCCTTCTACCAGAAATTAGGAGCAGTATCCTGTTATACCATATCCTATAGGTATGTTAAAAGCCCACAATACTGTCAGACCAGCTTCCAGTCCAGGCCATGTTTCCTGACAGGACCTCCTGCATTGGTCCATCTGTCTGCTCCAGCTCTCCACAATGTCCCTGTACAAGTTGAGTTTGACCATCCAAACAATCACATGACTTACATTTCCACCGACCCCTAAGTTTTTCTTCAAGGCCTATAAAGTTGTCTTCATCATTATATGTGAAAGGTATGCAGTACAAATCCTGTCTTTTTAAATCTTCGGTCCTTTTTGCTGGAATGAGTTTCCTCTCAGCCAAAAGACTGTAGTGTCCCTCCTACACTTAAAGTAAGCAACCCAAACTCTCCTTCTTAGGCTTCACTTCAACCCTGAACTCTTGCCTGCCTCTGGATTTTATTAAATAGGCTGCCAGTCAGATTTAGTGCCTCTATAGATTCAGTGCTACTTATGGGTGTAATCCATGGTTTCCTGCACAGTCCTCCATATGTACCTGCATATATATCAGAATATATACCCACATATGTACATTTATTGCCCTGATTTCCTCATCTTCCCTAATACCTGAATCCACGTTTTAGCTACTGTCAGTAACCTTTACTATAAGTCTATTTTGTGTGTATTCTGTATGTATGGTCTGATTTCTGAGGCTCATTTACTATTCATTTGGGGTACTGAGGATATATAATTTCTTTTATAAAGCATCATGTGTCCATATTGCAACATTTCACAATGACAGTTATGAGCCATGTTACATATGGCTTCTGCTGATAGTCTTTTTGATTTATCAAGTGCTGGTCAAATAAACTCATGTAAGCAAATTAACTGCCCATTAAATTAAGGTTTTGGCTTAGGAAACATGCACAAACATTTAAAGAACTAAAGAATAATTCTGGTTTATTAGTTATTTTTGGTATATTTATTGTATTCCCCAGACAAAGAACAGATATGGATTTGGGACTGGTCTGCTGCTGCTGCAGAGACTTTTTCATTAGCATAACTCAAAAAGTATTTGATGCATCTTATTCAAACTTTGCAGACATATTACATTCTGTGACTGCATAGAGATAACAAAAAGTTTTGACACTTGATACTGTTAGTGCGATAACTTAGAAAGTATTTGATGGATCTCTTTTCAACTTTACAGAAAGATTTGATGGCTGACAAACTGGAAGTGATTCAAATTTGAAATGGATTACCCCAAAATTGAAGCAGTGCCACAAAATAACAAAGAAAAGGGTGGTTTTTACTGACACGAAAAGCATTTCACACATCCGTTTCAACCTTTGCAGACACATTGTAAGAGTGAAGATCTCGACCTGATGAAATTCTGAGACAAATCACACCAAAATTGAAGCAACGCTGCATAGTGATTGCAAAGAGAAGGGCAGCCTCAGATACACGACTTTGTCAGCATGATAACTCAAAAATTATTTTTCAGATCTTTTCCTACCTTGCAGACACGTTGTATGGGTGCTGATCTGGACCTATTCAAATTCTGAGACACATTGCACTAAAATTGAAGCAATGACACTTAATGGCTGCAAAGGGAAGGGTGACTTTGATAAGATGCTTGACCCTGTGAACTGGATAAATCTATTTCATATTATTACTTATGATCTTTGATGGATCTTATTACCACTTCACAGAAACTCTGATAGTGCAAAAAGTAAAGAGGACACTACTGCAGACCAGGTTCAGGGAAACGGGTTTATTAACGCAAGCAAAAATCAAAGTCGAACTGTCCAGGGCAGAGCCAGAGAGAGCATAACAGAATCCAAAATGGCAGGCAGAGACTTAGGCCAAGGGACAGGCGAAGGTCAGGCTATATGTGACGGTCGATCAAAGGGCAAAGCAACATATGTCTAGGGGCAAAAACTGAATCAGAAAACCAGACAGACAAAATCATAACCACTAGGGAAATGTTCAAACTCTCAGGGAAAGAAGAAGATCTCACGTTTGGCAGTTGTGCCAACATGCTAAAAGAGTAAAACAATCAGGGAACCCCAATTGCAACTGGGAAGGGTCATGACCCTAAATAAGAATCACTGGAAAGTTCTGGTGCATGTGGAACAGGGCTTCCCTGAGTGGACGAGTATTGCTGAAGGGAATTCCTGAGGGGCGTGGTTATCGAGACACGTAGTGCCAACATGAACTGCGTGACATTAGTAGGGCTCCTCTAGGCTGGGACATGACAAAAAGCATTATATAGGTGACATGACAAAAAGCATTATATAGGTGACTGTTTTAATTTACCTGATTGACCTGAGGCAAATTGCCCCAAAATTGAAACAGCAGCGATAGGTGGCAGCAGAGGGCAGATAGGAAGGCTTACAGATGCCATCTTGTGAACACAGTGATGTGAAATCTCCCTCAAATTCCCAGGAACATTGTACTGGTCAGTGATTGTCAAACTGTGGGACGCAAGATTTTTTTCAGAATATACTTAATAAAGTTTATATATAATTTCTTAACAGCCCCCTCACGGCTGATTTTATCAGTAGCAGTCCAGTAACTGATCAGCAAATTTATTCTGATGTACCTTGTACTTGTGCAAATACTAAATAAAGGATAATTTCATTTTCATTTCATTTCAATCTGGTTTTCAATACAGATTTTTTGGAGAGGTGGGTAGGTTGTACAGGGTAGGCTTAGGTATTACGGTACTATTTTCAGTTTATTGTGAAATTTTCTTTCTGCAAAATGTATTTAAAAATTAGATACTGCATAAGCCTATTCTACGGGGAGACTACAGATAAAGGTTGGGGGGGGGGGGTGAGTGGAGTAGTGATTAGACAGGGGAGAGGGGGCTGGCACTGCCAGCCAGGGAATATGGCGATGTCATTTTTCTCAGCTTTTTTGCTGTATACATGCTTGCTCACCTTAACTATTATGCTGTTAAAATAAATATACGTTTATTTCCAATATGACAACTTTATGTTTGTTTGCTACTGTTTTGGATTGTACTGATTTCTTTTTGTACACCCCCACACCTGTTTATGTGTCTGTATGGCAGTGCATGGCTGTTTAGTTATACCGCTGGTATGTCTGATCGTACTGTTATGAAAACGTCGGTCATATTGTGTATGTATATGTGTATGTATGTATG
>JAODKF010000103.1:29098820-29109488 GCA_026779585.1 Mormyrus proboscirostris
TCTAGACTCCTACAGGAACCTTTGAGCCCAATCCAGCACAGAGAAGCAGGTCCGCAGACCTCACAGAGCCTGTATGTCCCTCCCTGACTTCCACAAGCCCGACAGTGAAAAAACAAACGAGCATGGGGGTCCATCAGGGCCTCGTTCCAGCCAGTGTGGATTTGGACCCCCCCGCTGAGGACAGCCGCCAGCAGGGGTATCCCATAATCCCGTGTCGTGTTCTGCCCATGTGACGCACTCACTGCAGTAAAACTTCCTATCGATGGTCATAATCCTTATTAACAGAAAAGTAAAAGTGATAATAATTATGTTCATTAACAGTAACGAAAATGAGGGATTTCCATGACGAAAACACAGAAATCACTGCACCCACAGTGATGTGAGATGGTGAACACGCAGCTCATAAAGGTTCAGAGCAAACTGGCAGATATGGCCGTCTGGACTGTGTCTGCAATATTAGCAGTGACCCTGGTTGTGTGCGTGTCACACCCAACCTATTGGACTCATCCAAAAGGAAAAAAATGATCCTTGGGATGGCCAAGCCTATTTTTATTGACATAACAGTCAGATAATCAAGGTTTCTGATTTCTGCTAAGCTTTGCAAGGAAAGTGACTCTGATATTATCTACCAGGAAGCAGAGGCGATAACTAGAAGATGCAGGCGATGAGGTCACATCTGTGCTACTCCCGAATCAATCTTGATGAGGAGGAAAGGAGAGACTGCAAGCAGCAGACGGGGAATCGACGCAAATCACCAATGAACTCTTATTGTCCATGTGACCTCTGATGCAGTTTCCTATACGTTGGGCTGTGCCTTTGTTTTTTATTGTTCATTTGTGTCTAAGAGCTAAACTTACAAACAGCTACAGATATATGTATATATAAGGAGAATTACGAAGAAAAAAAAACTCAAGTTAAAGATTTATTTCGAGTGCATCATGAACCAGACACTCGTACAGTGTGTTGGACGCAGCTGAACACTGATTTATTTTTTATTGTCCCAGTTTATGGAATTACCCAGTTCTATAAGATCTCTTGCTCAACATGGGCACAGGCAGAGGCTATCAAATATCTCGTTCAGTGTGCATCTGCAAGCACCGGCTTCCTTTTACTCTGCATGTGACACGTCCAGAGGCAGAGCACTGTCCCGCTGCAGAGACAGGGTATGTGGGGGGGGGCTAGTGAGGCGTGACAGAGAATTGAGGCTGGATCCCCTCTCTGGGCAGTTCACCCACCATTAGGCGTCCATGGCAGTATTGATTTTGCTTATTCGATATTACTTATGGGTGTTGATTTTACAGTATGGAGTCAAGACGCAGGAAGAGCACAGCTTGCATCGAATCTTTCCAGTTGATCTCATGCCCAGATGACGGTTACCTTGATGCTTCCAGTAACATCCTCCTGTGTACCTCACAATCAACTCTCCAAAACCAAAATCACCGCCTGTAATATTTTGCAAAAGGTAAACTTTAGACATGTTATAGCAAAGAAATTGAATTACTAAATGGCTTCCTTTAACTTCCTTGAAATGTCTGACGGTTCACTGTGTTGCTAATTAGTGATGCCTATGGCATTGTTGTCATCATACATCCTCACTAAGGCAGAAAGAAAGAGGAAAATATTAATAGAAAGGCAAGATGTCTATGTGACAAGAAGAGCACACCCTGCAAGCTTAGAAATGTGGATGTCTGTTTTTGACTAATTGACTATTTTATTTCTCAACGTTTTGCACATTTTGCAACTTTTTCTGCTGTATTTTGTATGTTTATTCACAGATATAGCAGTCATTAGTAATTTTTGAATTGGAACCCTGTAATTCCCTTGGTAAACTTTTATATGAAGTGCAGGATGAAGATGATTATTATTAGTCATAATGAGCCCATATCTTATTGACTGAAAGGCAGGACTCCTGATGGCAAGAATATATAATCATATTTTTGTCATTACAACAAAGGGACCAACTGCAGGTTGTAAATGTGCAGAAATGCACAGTGTTTGATGCTCAAGAGGCATTTAATGAGAGCGAAGGTTAGATATTAAGCCTTTTTGTTTTTTAAATTTGACTGCATGTCTGATTTCTCATTATACAAAGCTGTGTAACTCCACTGTGAAAGTGCAGAATTCCCTCCAGTCTGAGAACATTCCTCATGAATCTGCTTAGGCTCCGCCTGGCTGCATGGCTGAACATTGCATGGTTTTTTTATATTAAATATTAAATTCAGTGTTTGCTGCAGATCTTGTCTTTATATATTATTTATAATACAGAATATTCAATACTAGGTCATAATTTAGCAGCAATAATAATAATAATAATTATAATTATTATCATTATTAATAATAATAATAATAATAATTGGGTAGCACCTCCAGGGTCGGGTTTTTGCATCCAGCCTCCGCTTCGTCTATGTTTTGCATGTTCTTACCAAATCGCGTGGGTTTTCTCCAGCTACTGCAGTTTCCTTCCATGGTCCAAAGACATGCACTTATGATAGCTGGCATCTGTGATGGACTGCTGTCCTGTCCAGGGTGTCCCCAGCCTCGCCCCCCCCCCCATAACCCCGGGCCAGAGGAAGCAGCTGGAAAAAGGACAAACGGAGAAAAATAATAACCTATTGCTACTTGACAGTTCTGTGTAATTAAATTTAGTTTTCAATTTATTATTATACTTAGTTATTGTTGTTATTCAGTTACTGAACTACAAAATCTATTGGATTTTATAAAAGTAATACAATAAAAGTGAATGTCAGAAAGCGTATAGCTATGAAAAGGTCCCAATAAAATATTTGATTATTTCTTCTCCATATATTAATATATTTGCCAGATTAGAACAAGGATTTTAAGCGAAAAAAAACTGTAATGTGAGTTATGCTGAAATTGTTTTATTTAACGAGGGGTTCTGAAGCAATGGTCATTTAACTGCTTGTCACCCTGGTTACACCGTTGATGACCAGGGATTTTGGGGGTGGCAGTGGGGGGTTGAGCATGTGCAGAGTGACGGTGACAGTGACAATGTGTGCTGAAGGTCTGACCGTCATCCCAGCGCTGCTGTGGCTGCCATCGCTCTGCACCCGTCCTGTGAGCTTCGCAAAACCCGAAACTTTGCTCGACTCACTAACCGAAACCCCGTTTATGTTTCGCACATACGGTGCTTGTGTGTGTTTAGAAATTTCTTGTTTTGCATAACGGTCTTATTTATAGGTTTAGGTAATACGGTTCTAAACAGTTAAGTAAGTAATGTATTCCTGGACCAATCCACATGTGCGTGTACCGTATAAAATATGGATTAATTTATTTGAATTGGTTTGAATAATATTGATGTTCTGTAAAATTATTTTGGAATTAAACGCTGTAGTGTGTATTTATTTTAAAAAAGTATTAATCACCCACTTTAAAAATGTTTATAAATAAGGTCCATTGGTATTGCTATCAGTTTGTATTCATGACATGTTGACAGTTTATGTGAAATTTATATAAATACTCGACTTTCAGTTGACGCAGCGATCTTTCAGCATTTTCCATACCAATACGCTGTCGAGGGACCTGCTGCAGTCACCGCTGAAATAACAGCTGACTTTCAGCATATCATCATTTCCCATCCATCCTTGTTTAATGTTGAGCTGCCCTTTCTGCTTCCCATCTCCAGAATTACATGTGAATTACTCCCAGTTCCCTCAGGTGGTCATTTAACTTTCGGGGAAAAGCTTTTCACTGAATTCTCGGGCCCGTATTGGCCCTGCTTAATGGAACAGATGACAGTTTTCGCTGCGTTAGTCATTGTACAGCCAATACCTCTTACATTCCAATAACATACCATGTTTGATTTGTAGAATAAAGGTGAGACTCATGCCAGAAAATAGCAGAAATCCGCATGATATAATCATGGTTACGGTGCTCCCTCACTGGGCAAATGGCTACCAGTTCGTATTTCAGGATATGTGCCAGTCAACCCCGTCATTCACAATCAATATTTCTGCAAGCAATGAACATGACATAAGGAATTTGTGCTCTATACAGTATGTACTGTTATAGTCTGAAAGACCCAAATTTCCTATCGTGATCAGACCTCAAATTAGGTATTAAAAAACAACCCTTATTTATTAATCCAATGAGGCATCGAGGGAGAATCTGGAGAAAGGAGCATCATTTTCTGCTATTTCATATTTACTGTAAAGAAGGTGGCTGATCCCAGAAGGGGCTTCCCATGTCACTGGCTAAAGACAGCAAAATTAAGTCTGAAAGAACGAGTGGTCTAATTTAGGAAATGTAAACTCCTCATTCTCGTTTTTGTTTAACAATGTGGGAAAATGCATCATGCGGACAGAAGCATTTCCATAATCGAGTGCATAGATAGCCCTTCCATCGCTCTGCAGTATTCTAATATAAATACAGAATTCACTATTTGCTATTAAATGTGTTAAATGTGAATTTTAAACCTGAATTATGATGACAGAACTGAATTACGAATCGTTATACTTGTCATTAAAACAAACTACGAGTGATACAAATTCCTAGAAATGAATGCTACTGTGTTTGGTACTGGACACACTAAAAATTGTACAATCAAACAGAAAAAAAATCTGCTCTAGATGTGAGTCCCTGTGGTTCTCTGGTGATAAGTCAATGAAGTCTCTATAATATTGTTTAATCTGTCTAATATTGCTTTCAGTCACTAATTAGAAAAATAATAGGAAAAATGAATACAAGTTCATTAGGAACTATCATAAAGAATATTGGAAACTATGCGGTAGTTTATTACAGGTTTAAGAAATGCATGTCCACCTTACAAAGTCCATAATTTAGACTTGGATTATATATTTCAGAAATAAACCCAAATTACTGTAAATATATGCCTTATGAGCTAATATGATAATTTACTTATAATAATAGTAGTAATAATGTTATAGAACATGCATGCCTGTAGGGAACCTTGTTGGGATACAAGATACTTGCTTGTTTCTTTGCAAAGCTGTGAGACAAGGAATAAAATTAAACATTTTTTTTGTGAGACAAACACACAAAGGAAAACTCTGACTTGGGCTGCAATGTGTTTGCCAGTCAAATAAAGGAAGAGTTCAGATTAAATGATACACGTTAATGTCAGTGGTTGGCTGGAAGCCAGTCTCCATTCACTGGCCAGGTATTTTTGTCTTTACCTGAAGAGTGTCATAGGTTGTATGAGGAACTAATGAGGTTATTGAAAAGGAAAAGCTGAGAGTTAGTATTGAGATTAATATTGAGGCGAGCGCTTCTCTGAAAAGAAAATAATAAATGAACAAATCTACCCCTCCAATGGAAAGCTGAGCAGGAGAAATTGCAGTTATTTAGAAACTAGAGTTATGTATCATGCATCATGAACATGATGTCTAACATTCATCCGAGGAAACGATGTGTGTATGTATGTATGTGTGTACTGTATACACACACACACACACACACACACACACACATATACATATAGATATATACATATACACACACACGCACACTATTTACAATATTATTATGGGGCTTTTTCTGGCAGAGAAACATACATATAGAAATATAGAAAATATATATATAATACCTAAGCTATAAACTACAGCTTTTAATGCGAATCTGAATGTCTAGGAACAGATGTCGTAAAATGTTGCCTTATATGTGCTTACTCTCAGAAACTCCACTGCAAAGACTTCAAATCACAGACATGAAATCTTAAATATCAGGGTTAATATTGGCCAAAAACATTTAAAATTTTTGTTGTTTTTATTAAACTCATAGAAATTTTATATAAGAATAATTATGATTAAGATTATAATTATAATTAGATATTGCATGTGAACACCATTCTCATACATCCATTTTTCTGTTCATCAGCGATTATCGCTTCAAATGGCCAGTTCTTCAGGTTACTTACTTCATTGTGCCATAATGCTTTATACCATCTTTTAGCCCCGCCCCTGGGGGGGGAAAAAAAACCTGTTTGATTTTCAGATATTTCCGATCATAGACATGAAATACCATGCGAGAAATGCCCATCCAATTATCCTTAGGATCCTTAACTCTAATCTGCACGAGCTGCACGCATCCCACCCGCAAGCTGAGATTCACAGAGCCATGAGGCAAGGAAAGTGTGTTTTTCTGTTTCGTACTGGTTTTTCTGTTTTGTACTGGTGCAGGTCTCTTCATTTTCTTTGTTTGCTATTTGAAATCATTAGTAGATTATTAGAAGGTTCATAATGAAGAAACCTGGCTAAGGTATACATACATGGCATTCATGGTGTGTGTTTATATATATGTATATATATATAGCATATATGCATTGTTATTGTCAGAATGACGTGACACTGCACACGAGTTACATCTTATTGTAGTTCCCTTCTACAGTCCATGGTTGCACAGTAACTGAATTCCAGTGTGTTTCATCATTACATAGCCTTTATTTATCTGAAGTCAATGGAATTTGTTATTTTAACGTGTAATATTTCTAAGTATAAAGAGAAAATGGTGAGCAATATTTGTCCCATCAAAATGACTCTTTGTAGCAGTTTTGCTGATATATTTAATTCTCCATTTTTTATGTTGATCGAGGTTTCTTCTCTAAGAATGTTGATTTGTATTCTATATATATTCTCTGTACTATATATTAAAATTTCTTACGTGGCAATAAACTGAATACACACCTTCTTTGAGCAAAGGTCACTGTTCGAAGTCTTTGTCGCTTTCCACGATGTCCTTTCTTCATGGATGCTGGATTCCAGAAAGTTCTGTGGTCCTTGGAATTCAAGTTGCAGGCCCATAGCAGCCAGTGCAAGGCTTCTTGTTTGGCTGATGTCATCGTTTTATCCTTAAACGAAAATGATTGCTCACAAAGCCAAAGGACATATCCTCTACCTTTTGTAAGCAAGCATCAGTAATTCTTTTACATGACAGATCCCACAGTATATCCACCCTTAGTCCCAGTCACACTGTGTCCTTGGCAATGCCTTACCATTCCCCAATAAAGGATTTCCTGCATTCCCTCACACAATTGCACCAACACCCTACAGTGTTACGGACCTGAAATGGTCACTTACTGTAGGCGCCAGGTTCCGACACGTGCGACATGTAGGGGATTGAATTTCAATGACGAGGCGGCGGTTCTCAAAGTGCCAGGCCTGTAACCTGCCACACATTTGCACTGACCGCTTCCAGGATTCAAGTTTCCTTTCTCTGTGGTTGAAGCAGCCACCAGACGGCTCTGCAAAAGTCTGCAGGAACTGCATATGACTCTTTTTTTCATAAAGAGACTCTCTGGTGCAATTGAATTTGGAACAATAATTCAGGTATTAGTCCAAGCCTGATATAAACTCCAGTGGGAGAGTGGATTGGCAGAGAGATAAAAAAAAGGGCCCAAGCTGATCAGTCCAAAAAACAGCAGGTGGGCTGAAACTCATTTCCTGTTGGGATACATTGGGAGATTAGCCTATTGATGTATGGGGTATAAGCAAGATCCCCTCTCGGCCAAAAAGTCTAAGTGGAGCTTGGACCCCAAGAGGACATCGCTGTTAGGTTCCCTTAGATGTATGTCCTGAAACTTAACGTGAAAGAGAGAACTGGAACGGGATCAATGCATGGCAGCTCTCTGCTAGCTAATCTGCTGCCATTAGCTGATACTGCTGCCCAGCATGTCCCAGCATCTGCATTATAAAAAGGTTCCCTTTGTTTATTTTGACAGAGCTGTGGCATAACAATGCGAAGAGCTCCTTCATGACCATGGGCCAATTTTGAGTGTGCTCACGGCACAGCTTGTCTGCGCTGCCTTCTCCTCAGGCGACAAACAAGTCAAATCCAGGAAAAAAGTGCTGGAGGTCTGCTAACGTGTCCCTCAAATGGGCTGATGAACTGCTGCAGTTCTAGTACATTAATGTCACCTCAGATACACAGCAGACCCTGCAGGAATCAACAGAGCTGGCTGAACATATGCTATAAGCTAATTAGTGATCTTTTAAGATGTATATTTGTCATTACTGTCTATATATGATATATATATATATTACCAGTCAAAAGTTTTTGCACACTTTCAGATGTTCTACATTTGATTATGTCATCACCACACAACCAGTTATAGTAACAGGATGTCAGAAATGCACTGTGATATACTTCTTCCATACTGTAAAGGAAAGTTGTTATACTGTATATATACACACACACACACAAACATACTCCACATTGTCACAGCTTGGTGCATTTTTGCATTTTATTTGGCAAATATTTTCATTCAAACCGACATACATTTGACAAAGCAGAGTCAAGCCATCCCTGGAGTGGCTGGGGTTCAGGGCCTTTGCCCAACCACAAAATCACTCTACTGGCCCAGGGATTCAATCCAACAACCTTCTAATCACAGGCACATCACCCAAACCTATTGAGCCAAACAATGCATATAGGAACTACCACAATACAACTATTGAAGAAAGTGTATTCACGTCACAACGCTTATTTAGGATACTGATAAATAGACATATTACTGCGGAACGTGGACAGCGCTGATGACAGTACCACTCACAGTGTACTCGTCAGCCCCGGGTGGTTCTGCTACATTGTCGAATTGATGCTTTTAGGAAGGAAGAGACAGGCAGGATCCCAAAGCCTAAGTGAAAGCCGACTGTTTCCATGGTGACAAAATTCATAGTGACTCATAGTGTCTACGAATCTCTTTATATGTTTCCACAGCAACAACTAGATGGGTGGCAGAGCACTGGTTAGGAAGTATGTTGACATTTATATTTCCTTTAAAGCTTAGGCAAATATTAAGCTTGAAGAACCTGAAATCAATGTAAGTGTCACTGTCAGATGGGAAAACCTTGATTACCACTGTTGTGGTTGCAAACTTACAACAGAACAACTACTGTAGCTTACTTTTCTGTCAGAGAATCAGAGAGCACGTCTACCTTGTCTTTGGAGTTTCCAATCAGCAGAAATCTAAGATACCTAATGTAACTACAGTTGGGAGGATGAAAACTTCCTTAAATTCCTGAATCAATTAAAAGAGCCCAAAACAGAAATGTACTCGACCTTCTGGCTTAGCTTATAAGTGAGACCGGTGAAACAGAGAAGAATATGGAATTTTGTACGTCAGGCTTTGCCCAGAGAGCTGGTCCACGGCCAGAAAATGTAAAACAAAAGCAAATGAAGATTTTGGGGATGGTTGAGCAATTTTATTACCACATAATTGCTTTTATCTCTACTGGGACTTTGGAGGTTGGCTGATCCTTCTTAAGTTACCGCCAGGATAGAACCCATTTAATCCCTGGGTCAGAGATGTGCAAAGGGACATTGTTAGAGCAGACTGCTTTAAGAGGAGAGCTTGCTTTCTACATATTTTACGATAGCATAATCCATATGGACGTCCTGCATTTTCACTAACTGCAACAATGGGGTCTTCGGTATTACAATATTTGGATATAAAGGTTTCCTCAAAAACTCTGGGAAAGCTTTTTAGAACTTACACTGAATTAAGTTTTGTGTAAAGTAGGATGGGTTGCTAAAGTGCACATCAGACATGCAGAGCTTGATTTTATTCCTTCAGTATTTATGTTTCTTTTTTCGGGTGAGTTGACTTTGTACCAAAGACGCTGAAAATCAATGCTATGACTGGCAAGGATCTCAAATCACATTAAAATGAAATAAAGACAAAATGCATTTTTAATAGACGGATGGCAGGAGTCCGCAATGGGCTGGCACCCCATTCTGGGTTATTCCCTGCTCTGTGCCCATTGCTACTGGGTTATGCTCTCGAGCCCTGTCACCCTGAATTGGCCGAGGGGGTACAGAAGATGGATGGATGATTGATGGATGGATGGATGGATGGATGGATGGATGATTCCAGCAGTTTGTGTTGTTCTTCTGCCTGGTTTTGGGCCTGGTGCTCACCCCTGGTTCACACTGTGAGCTGTCCTTCCTCTTCCTCTGTGAACAGCCCAGTCAGCTCACATGGCCTCAATTCTCTGTGTGTAGAGTTTGCTTGTGCTACCCAAGTTCCCTCCCACACTAGTAGTTATGTAGTTCAGTTGAACCAGCAACTAGAAACTGCTGTTTTCCTGTTGTGTGTGTGTGTGTGTGTGTGTGTCCCCTGCAATAGGATGCTGGCCGACCAGAAAAAGATGGACATAATTTATTAAACTAAATAAAAAATCCAGCTTCCAACATTTTTTTTACATGTACAAGTCAGTCTTATAACCTACAGAGCAAGGCAGAGGGACTTCTCCTGGCGAGTTGCGTAAGTCTAGAGACTAACTAGCAGGGTCCAACTGGACAGTTTGGCATTTAATTTGTAGCACATTGTGATGCAATCTGAAAACTGAGTGCTACCCTCAAGTGCCCTGGGCTCAATCCTGCATAATAACCCCACTGCTCCAATCCAGCCGAACCATTTGAGTCTGAATTATTCCCAACTAATGCTCATTGCACTTACATCACGTTTCAAAGGGTTGCCTCACAATTACCTACAGTGAAGGCAGTGCTGAAAAATTAATGCCTTTCTATAAAAGCCACACAGAGGCGGATGAAACACTATAATATCAAGCATTGTTAATTCTGTTTAATCTCTTGCTGACGCTGCGAATGATTTTACCTTCATTGCCTTTGCTACCTCGAGCAGCATCTATTCTCAAGCTGGGGGGGGCTCATCCTTAGTTAGAGACAATGTCC
>JAODKF010000103.1:29109535-29120044 GCA_026779585.1 Mormyrus proboscirostris
GGGGGATTGCACTAGGAGTAGGTGCCACGCTGGGGAGAAGTCGAGCATGTTATGAAGTTTACTTCCGGCCGCTGTGCAGTATATTTGATAGTAGCACTTATTGGGAGTTATTTCTTTAATAAACTTAGTGTTATGAATGCCTAAAAGTTGCTCATATTGCAAAAAGCGACGGCTAATCAAGAAAAATGCAAGAATACAAGAGATTTAACTTATAATTAAGTTGCTACTAGAAAAGTTACTCTAAATGCCAAGTAATGCAATGTAGACATTTCAAAGTAGAGAGTAGCACGTGTTATGTGACCATGATGTCCTTGTCAGTCACCCACTCCAAGTCGTGGTGGGAAGGTAAAGCTGGGCAGGATTGACTCCCATAATCCTCTGTGCTGTTTTTTGGGGGCTCAGTGGGCTAAGTCTCTGTGCCTGTGATCAGAAGATGGCCAGTTTGAGCCCTGGCCTCAGCAGCGCAGTCAAATGTCTGTGGGTCCTTGAGCAGAACAGTCACGTTTGTCACGAGCCCTTAACCCCCAGCTCCGGGGGTGTCGCACGGTAGCTGATCATGTGCTGTGACCAAGATGGGGTAGAGAGGAGTTCCAACGTACCTGTATTTGTGCAAATGCTAAATAAAACGTGTTTGTTGTTAGTGGACTGGCTCCTGTTCATAAAATATTCTGTATCCTAAAAGGACAGTAAAATTTAATATAAGCAATTACAGTAGATGAAGTGACTTTTGTGCAAGAAACATGGGAGATGTTCACACACACACACACACACACACACACACAGCATTCACCACTCTGTTCTCTGACACATTAAAAATTTCAAAGAACAGAAGAATCCTTTCCACTGGCACAATTCATTCGATGTACTTATGACATTGGATAAAAACTGTTAACTTTGTTTCCAAATATGGAAGACTTACATGTCTTATTTACAGAAGTATCATCCCTCATGTCAATATTTGCCGCTCATTCATTTGGCAGCCACTGCGGCTCTGTGTCTTTGCTGATAGGCCTGAATGAGGCTGGCCCACTTCCATTTCAGGATCCGCGCCAATTCCTCTATGAACATTCGCCCTACTCTGCCAAGTGAGATGAAGAGAAGCTGCGGACAGCAAATTTAAGGTCAGAGCTTAGACTTTCGAAAGGATTTTAGGCTGGGTCTTGGGTGTGTTGTTGCAGAATGCTGACCTTCTTGCTGCTCAAACGCTTCTTTAAAAGGTTCCATGTTCTACTGCAAGATGAATCTTTAGGAATTAATCGTTATGGGCTTGCAAGCTGAGACAGGTCCTACCCAAGCTTCCAATTCCTCGCTGCTGGAAATACCTCCAGGATGTTTCCACCATCGTTTTCTTTTTCTTTCTTTCTTTCTTTTTTTCTTTCTTTCTTTCTTCCCTCCCTCCCTCCCTCCTTCGCTCCCTCCCTGTTTTAAACTATTGTGTATAAATTATGCAGGAATGTATCACATCACAGACATGTAAAGCACGTTGGGGTGACTGTTGTGAAAGGCGCTGTATAGAAATAAATTGAAATCAAAACTGAATTGACCATTCTTCATAGTACGATGTGGTCTTGCTTGGATGATGGCCTACGCTGGATTTCCATCAAACGCAGCGCTCCACATTCAGGCCAAGCTTTATTTTCATCAGATAACAAAAGTTTCCTCCAGACTGTTTCTGTATCTGTCACATTGCTTCTAGCACTCAGACATTACTTAATACTGGCCTTTCCCATAAATGGCTTCTGTTTTGTTATTGTCCTAAAGACTCCAAAATCTCCCTGGTGCTGAGGAGACTGCTGATCCTTGGGCAGCAGCTGGCTTCACAGCCCCTGAGCTCCGCAGCACTGCCAACGTGGACGGCCTGCCTTTTCAGGCGTCTGGGTCATGCCGCACTTTGCAGATTTTGTTACAATGGACTTAACTGTGCTTCTGGGATGGCTCGAAGCTTTGACAGCCCTTTATATACTTCTGCAGTTCCTTTCCTCCTTCATCTTGACATCCCAGTTGGCGATCCCTTGGTCTTCACAATAGCATGACTGATCTGTTTTACTCTAGATCAGTAATATGTATTCTGCATTCATGGCAGACTAACATCAATACAGGTGAGGCTCATTTATGTTCTAACGGGATTTCTCTTGAAAATGTAAAGTTTTCCCAATTTAGATTGTTAATACAAAGGGAGTGAAATTCTTTCATATAAAGTATGTCATTTTCAAGTTTTAATTTTTAATATAATTTGAAAAATATCAATTTCAAAGATTCATTTCAGAATTAGCTTGTCAATAGAAAAATAATCCTATTTCCATATATTTTAATTTAAGCTTGCAATACAAAGAACACCAAAATCAGGTTATTAACTGATGCAAAGAGAGAGCAGTTTACTCTCTGCAGTCTGACAGTCCCAAACTCCTGAAGACACAGTAACATTCAGGTCCCAGCTGCTTTATTAAAAGTTAAATATTCTCATGGCCATAAAAGCCACAAGCTATTTTTGGCACAGCAAATACTGCAGTAACAGCACAGTGAACATGCTGAATTGGTAACACAATGCTGCTAGATTATTAGCAATTAATCCCTGTGAGCTGCCTAGGCTTGAGGTCCCGCGAGGACTTGCTGTGTATATGCGCGGGAGATGATCAGAAAGGCGGCGGCACCTTCCCACAATGCATCTGGGGAGGAGCCGGCAAAAAGCCTGCACAGGCGTTGTCTCTGATGGCATCTGGCATCGCCTGCCATACCATTCACCACACACACTGCGTAATATTCAGTTACTTTTACAGAGATTTGCCATAAATTGTGCTTCAAAATGGTAGGACAGCGATATTAATCAGAGTATTAACTCATACCATTGTATGTGCTATGAAATTAATGTTACGAGGTGGCATAATAAGTGTGACCTATTCATCCCGCAATTTCAAATGGGATTTTCATTTCTCAGTCAGACATATGGCTTTTGTGTGCAGCCTTATATATCCAGGACTATGAAACAATACTGAGGAGAAGCGACTTTTATCTTCCAATTCTCCGTGAAATGACAGATACCAGCAAAGCAAAGCACATTATACTGTGAATTTAATTAGGCACCACAGTTAAATAAAAGAGAATATTTATAACAAATGTCAAAGATCACTTGGAACTAAGGAGGGATAAAGGCAAACAGGAAAAGAGGGTCTGAATATACAGCACAGCGGGGCAAGGGGTCTGGTGAGATATCAGTCAGGCTTTTCTATACTGGCGTAGGTCAGGAGGATGACTGTAACTCATGGCACATAACAAACTCTATAAAGTTATCTAGAGATTCATCCAAATGCCTGTTCGGTACAGGGTTTCCCACAGGGGGTTGGAGTGAATCCCAGGCAGCGTAGGGCACGTGCCTGGGGTATGCTGTCCAACAGGATCCCAGTCAAAGTTTATATTACATTTATTTTCAAATATTTTAAATGAAATGTATGGGAGCATACCATGTGTCTTTTTGCTCATTAACCGTCCTGTCTGAAAATATAAAACCCAAGGGTTTGGGGTTGCCATGTTCTGATTCAGATAGCAAAGGGAAATCATCACAGTCGCGCACGTATAAATAGCACGGCATAAATTAGAGGCGCCAGCGAGCATCACGTCTCCGTCTTCAATCCTCGCCTGGAAAAGTGCACGTCTCGGTGAGCACATGATCGACTGCGCCCAGGCACACCCGCCTGATTATGTGCCTTGTTATATAACCTCCCCAAAGACCACTGATTGGTCTAGTACATAAGGAACCAGAGTGTTTGCCTTCATTTTCTGCACGTTTCTTGTTTCTAACTTCTTTGGTTTGCTTAATTATTACCCATAATCCTGAGCCAACTGGGCTGTACTGGTCGAGCCCTGTGATTGGGCGTCCTGCCAGCGGGCACAGATGGATGACTGGGTGATAATGCTGCCATTTGAGTGTCAAACGCGCTGCAAATATATTCCTGTAGTCCCATAACAATGTCTCGCTAAATATTTCGCTTAGAAAACATGTCGGCTAGGAGAGCTTGAAGCCACTGTGTGGCTGTATCACCGCAATAATGACTGATGACATGCGGATCGAGTTTTCAATTCCAGACAAAGTGATTGATTGGCGATTGTTCCAAGGCACTCAGTAAGACAACACCGCAGTGTGGAAGATGTACTGTATCAGGCTGATAGATTCACCTCGGCTGCACACAGCGGAATTAAACCCGTCATAATCCCACACGGATCACAGCGGAGGGTTTAATTTAAACCAGGGAGAGCTGCAGAAACATGACACAAACTGACAAAATGTTGATTTCGTCGTCTGCTTCACAAAAATATTCAAGTTCTTAGTTGCTTATGTGATCACACATCACAAATCACCTTGGTCAGAGTTCCTCATGGATCACCAAGAAGGTCAGCTGTCCTCCTCACTGAAGCGGCAGCCAGACATGGGCCATTATCAAAGATACTAGAAAACCAGAATAATGATCCACTGGGCCTTTCAGTGTTATCTATTAAAACCACTCAAGACGGGTTGTTAATTGTTTAGTTTATGCGGAAACCACACCTGAGTGGAAAATTAAGTTTTAAATATACTTTGTAGCCCTGACTTTGTTTTGCGCAGTAGAGTTATGGGGTGTCCGTGAGCAGCTTAAACAGCAGCACCATATGTCAATCTCACCCACGCACTACCCGCTAAAAGAAGCATGTGGCTTCAGATTCCAAGTTCAGCCAGCATGATGTTTTTGTTGAGCTGATGTGAGACATTTGAAATCGTTCTCTGCTGGTTATATATCTCATGTAATATATTTCATGACAGACCACTGGTGCAGAGTCGTGGACATGGCAACATGGGCTCGGATGAGACTCAAGCCGAAGACGTCTAGGAGCATGGTGATAAGGAATGGTAAAGTGACCAGCAAGTTCCAACTGCAAGTCCAGGGGGAGGCCATACCATCAACTGAGGAGAACGTAATAAAATGTGTCGGCAAGTGGTACAGTCCATCCCTTAACGATAGAGACAACATATCTATGATAGAAAAGCAGACAGACGAATGGCTGAGGAAGATCGAAAGATTAAGTCTGGCCAGTTACAACTACCCATTTCATCAGTCGTTGAAGAGTTCAAGGTGGCGAAGTGCAGGGCTGTGATGACCTTCAGCGATGAGAAGGTCGGAGGCGTTGGTGTCACTACACGATCTGGACGCAAATGGGCAGCAGACCGCTGAGACAGCGGTGGCTCAGGCAGAAAAGACCCTGAAGTTGAAGGACATCATCGGGAACTCATGCATTGGGTGCCAGATTCTTGGAACAATCCATTTCCAGTAGTGGGGGAAGGCAGACAAAAGGCAGAGGAAAAGCATGGTCCAAGCTGAGATTCGACAGTTAGAAGAGGAGGGAAGAATGTCTCGAGCTGCTGAGCTTGGATCATAGTTGGCCTAGAAGAAGTGGGATCTGCCAAAATGTAAGATCACCTGGCCTGAACTTTGGAGACTGGAGCCCTTCCGTGTCTCGATCCTGCTCCGATCAGTGTATGACACCCTCCCAACACCAATAAACCTGCAGGTGCAGGTTATGTGGAGAAAGAGGAACAATGGCGCACATATTGGCTGGGTGTAAGACTGCGCTCAGCCAAGGAAGAAATCAATGGTGCCATGACAAGATCCTTAGGACACTGGCCGACATTTTGGAGCAGGAGAGACGGAAAAAGTGTCAAACTCTCACGAGACCTGCACCATCCATCCAATTCATCAGGGCGGGAGAGACCACCATCCTCCAAGAAAACCAAGAAAAGCCTCCTGCACACAGCGCTAACAAGGGAGATGAGGGTGGACCTGGGGAGAAAACTTCTTTTTCCCCAGGTGGTCCAAACCTCCCTGAGACCCGACATGGTCATATGGTCCGAGGAGGCCAAGAAGATCATTCTGATTGAATAAACAGTCCCGTGGGAAGATGGATGCATCGAGGCCTCAGAACGGAAGAGCCCCAATATCATTACCTGGTCCAGCAGTGCAAAGACTAAGGCTGTCAAGCCTGGCTATTCCCAGCTGAGGCTTTTCAGCACAGTCAGTATGGGGGGTCCTTACAGCGCTGGGAATGCAGGGAGGGAGAGGAAGAAGGCTGCTCGCAGGTTGGGGGAGGCAGCGGAGAGAAGCCTATTGTTGGCTATGGAGTAGGAGGGAGAAATTAAGCTGGAGTCTAGGAGAGGATGGGCAGTGACTGCTGCCAACTGGAGGCCGTCATGGTTCAGGGTCGAAACGCCCAAGGAAAGTTGGACACCACCTGATGATGTTGTCCCCTGGCCAAAAGCTTCAGTCGCTTCTTGAGTGACTGTAGGAGGCTGCAGGATTGTAATCTATCGCATGACAGACCAGAGGTGCAGAGTGGGACCACAGGCAAGTTCAGCAGCATCATGCCGGACAGCAGCTGTTCCCACACAGGGAAGGAGAAAGATTAAACCTGTGAGGACTGTTTTCCCGATCCAGTCCTAGGGAGCCTGCAGACAGTCCATGTTTTTGCTCCGTGGGCAACACTGTAGCCTCACACCTCCAGTGTCGGCGGTTCGAATTTCTCCCTTGGCCTTGCTTGTGTGGAGTCTGCATGTTCTTCCTTTACTTCATGACATTAATGGCTATGAAAGACAAAGAGATGCATAGTCATATATGCAGAACAAATGATTGCACTTCTTTATTCCAAAATTAAACTTAAGTATCTGGTCCCGTTGACGATGGCTAGAGACACAAGACCGCATGCACTGAGCACACGTGCAGTATATGAAGGGTCTCCTTAACGGATCTCAACTTTTCAGTCCTGTCTTCCTAACAATGACTATGCCTGCTCTGCTCATCAGCCTCAATGACAGCACACGGCTGGAACAAGCCGCACGTCACAGCCCGACGAGCCTGCAGATTGGAGCGCCACCGGAGGTTTCCCTGGGAATCGCAGCTCCGATATGAGGACTGTGAATAAATCCTTTAAATGATCATCCACAGCTCTGCACTCAATTACACGCTTCCCAAGTCATCCACACTGGCTGCATGCCTTCCACTAATCCCAGGTCCATCATAAACAATATATATATATATATTTGTATTATATGTATTTCATTCACACTATAAAAGGCCTACATGTCTCCCATGTTTATAATACCACTGTGGGTCAGAACCACAGAACCACAGACACGGGGATCCGCACACTCAGAGTTCGGTCAGTTCTGTTTTTTCATGACCAAGAATAAGTCACACTTCACTTCAGAGAACACAAACAGTAATAACTCAGTTACTACTGAAATACTACTGTAATCGTGAACAAATATTGTAGCTACTCGATATAAAAGATGCATGACAATTCATCAATGACAAACAAACATTTTCATATTTCACTTTTGTTATTAATTTCTTGTTCCTTCAGTAGTTGACAAAGGTTTACAGAATTAACAGATATAGTAACAATCATAGTAACTGAGGTAAAAGATGCATCACGATCCATTAATGATGAATGAACATGAGATCAGTATGTAACTAAGACTTAGTCTGTGGTTACTTCATACATAAGTAATTGCTTAATACTACATTATTTGTGCCCCCTCAAGTAAAGTGTTACCCAAATTAGCAACCAATCTAAAAAGAAAAGCACACACCATGCCTCCTAAAAACACATCAGAACTGCAAGACTGTTAATAAGTGCAGTGAATTAAACACATACATGAAACTGATTTAAACTTAGTTATGTGTCGTGCTGCGAAGCCTGAAAAGGGTAGTATGGGCATATTTTAAGTTGTAATAATATTACACCAGATCCGTGAAGCGGCTGGGGTACACCCTACGCGGGATGCCGGTCCGTCACAGGGCGCACGACTGGGATACACCCTACACGGGATGCCAGGAATTTTTAGTGGAGAGACCTTTCCATTGGACTTTATGGAAAACATTGGAGAATTTCTTGTTTCCTCTGTACATATCTATGTGTATACACAAAAATCAAGTATAGTAATAAAAAGGGGAAGGATTTTTAAGACATTTAGACTTAACTTGTTACCGTCCACTTCAGCTGAGTTGTGGGGTTGTTTCTTAGACAGCCGCAGGTTTACCCTAATTTCCACCAGTACATTTGTGAGGTCCTTGCAGAGTTCTGTGCGGATATTGCCAAATAGATACCAGCTGCGTTCAGAGGCAGAGCCTTGCTGATGTTGTTAGCATTCATAAGATTACTGGTCCAACCGGTAACAGGCCTTTGCATGAGCAAAGACCCTTCCACCAGACTGAGGCCGGGTTATCTCATCACAAAATAAACCTTACTGAAGCATCAGTGACACAAATTAGCTAGCAAGATTCATAACCTGACTCCCATTTCAAATATCTACAATCCAACTGTAATTAATAATTTTAATATCAGATAATTAAATATTTTAATTTCAGATATCAAAAATGAAACACCATTCCAGATATCTATAATGTAATTTCAAATGACCAAAATACATTGTGACTAGCAAAAATGTCATTACAGATATTGTGGATATTCACAATTCATATTATGTGTTGTGGATATTTGTTGGCAAGTAGATAGGACACCGTTTTAATATGAAAATGGTTCTTTTACTATCCACATTTTAGTTATCCACAATAGCTTTTCTCCTAGTCAGAATGGCAGTTACAGACATCCACAATCACTGTCTTACTAGTAGAAAATGTATTTCAAGGCAAATAAAACTTTATTTCTCCTAGTCACAGTAGCTTTTAAGATCTTTAAATCTTTACAAAGTATAAGTGGCCGTTTTGACATTTAATGCTAGAATAGATATGTGTTGCAGATATCAATGATTAAATACTTTCTAGTCAAAAAGAACATTTCAGATATCCACAATGACATTCTTCCTATCCACCACTGTCATTTCAGATATCCACCATGTCATTCTTCCTAGGGCAAATTATGTCACTTTTGACATTCATGTTTGTTGGGCTTTCAATTTCAGATAACCACAATTACATTTTAGATATCCAGAGTAACATTCTGTATATCTGAAAAAATTTATTAGGGAAAACTCCTAACTCTTAGCTGTTACTAGTCATAATTTGATTTCCAATATCCAAAAAAAAAAAAAAACATTCCAGCTAGCCATAATTTTTCGAAATGTAATTATGTCTATCCATAAATACATCCATCCATTATCGTTACCGCGGAATCCCCACTGGGGTCACGGGGGGCATGGGCGGGAACCAACCCTGGGTGGGCGCCAACACACCGCAGGGCGCACACACAACCACACTCACATGCACACAACTACAGGGCCAATGACACAATATTAGACAGAATTTTAGACACAATAAATACATTCTAACCAGTAAAAATATAATTATTAATATGCACAATTTATATTATGACTAGTACAAATGCAATTGGGCATATCTGAATAAATATTGTGGATCTCTGCAATTACATATTTACTAGTCATAATTTGTTATGTGTTTATGGATATTCAAAGTTACATTATGGATATCTGGAACAGTTTTTGATTTTGTATTTACAAAATTAAAATTATGACTAGTAACAACTGTATTGTAGATATTTGAAATGGAGTTTTTTCTAGAAAGAATTATTTTTCTTATATCCAGAATGTTAATTATGGATATCTAAAATATAATTGTCAATATCTGAAATTGAAAATCCAAAACACATCAATGGCAAAGTGACAGAATTTGTGAATAACATTGTGGATATCTGAAATGACAATCATGGATAGGAAGAATGTCATTGTGGATATCTGAAATGCTCTTTTTGACTAGGAAGAATTGAATTAGAGATATCTGCAATGCATATCCAGTCTAGCTATAAAATGTCAAAATGGCCACTTGTACTATTTTATACTATCTATTAAATAGAACTTTGACTAGGAGAAATGAAGTTTTAGATATCTTTAAATACAATTTCTGCTACTAAGAATGTCATTGTAGATATCTCTATAATTGCCATTCTGACTAATTTTCACTAGGAGAAATGGTATTACGGATATCTGAAATGTATTTACAGATAGGAGTGTGACTTGATTAAATGTTAAAACGGCTCGCCATAGATAAGAGGGTGACGGTCTGGAACTATTTTATGCTTTTAACGGAAACTAGTAAGACAGCGATTTTCAATCCTTGTAAAAACAATATTTTGAGAGGTGGGGGGAAGTCCCACTAAAGAAATCGCACGCAATTGTGCGAGACAATGTGAGCAGTATTAAAAAAAAAGCAATGCATGATTTGGGAGTCGCTAGCTTGGGCTGTATACGTTTTGCTCACTTGATACAGATTGTGATACACGAGGGGTCACAAAATTGTATGGGAAAAAAATGTGGGGCATTTTAAGCATTCGCCACTTAAATATACTCTCTTGGAAGGTATTCAAACTGAACTGCAAATGCTGAAAAATGCTTAAAACAAGATGTACAAACGAGCTGGAACAGGACGTTATCCTAATTAAAGATTTATTTGGCATACATTATTTTTTCATTTCTGTGTACTAGTTTTAAAAATACTAATAATATAAAAGTAT
>JAODKF010000103.1:29133778-29149752 GCA_026779585.1 Mormyrus proboscirostris
GGGGGGGGGCGGGGGGCACTTTCAGGTAATTTTTCAAACCAGAACAAAAATGACACTTTCCCAAAATAGCTGTTGTTCACCACATGTGTCTGTGTCTGTGTGAATTTACAAGCTGTAAAGGTTTTTTTAGAACATATAGCTGGGTATCAGCATCGGAAACTAAAATATTTAGTTTATAAAGTTAAATCGTAATGCATTAACTACACAAGTGTTTTTCAGTGTGCTGCTAGAACTGCCCAGGTAAATAAGGTCAGCTTATGTATTAATACTTAAATTTGAATGTACTTCAAGTGGCTTAGACGAAGAAAAAGCTTTGTGCATAAGTGACTTATTATTCATTTAATTGTCCAATCAGCTGTAAATGCACTTGTCATTTAATCAAATACAGCCAAGAATAAGATCGCCCTACACCTGACACCTCTTTGTATTCATATATTTCATTATATATATTCATAACTTTGCAAACTGTCCTGTAGTGAAAAGACAAGATCATGGACAAATTTTTAAAAAGGAAAATTTCAGAAAACATACTTGAACCTGTAGCCTGGGTTTCACATTGAGGGTAAGGGCCAATTAATACTATGTGTTAATCAATGGCATGCCCTGGACTAACTGTGTTATGTTAAGTGTGCCATGTTAGAAAAGGGTTAGGAAACACTGAACAACGCAACAAAAAGAATTACATACAGTAATGTCATCACAAAAATAACTATACTACTACCGAAATAATTTTAGTATTATTAAGTACAGTGGTTATTACTGTATAAAACATATAAGAACAGATTTTTATGGTTATTTATCTGAATGTATAAAATCTTTTCTGAAAAATAAGTAATTCTCATAACCCAAAACTGGAAATAGATCTTAATTCACAGTATTTCTGCACTGACAATTTTTAATAAATATTACATGTTACCCTACTTATACAAAGGAAATGCACTCAGCAGGTAGCGTATAATAGTCACAGCATCACACTAAATGCAGCGATAAGAGAGTAACTATTGTAAATTGCTCTCTACCCCAGGACACAGGGTGCTCTGTACACTATGCCGACAATCATGTCCCTCTCTATCAGAAATTCACTTTCATTCGATGCCCCGAAAGCCAGATCCTCATGGCCTTTGATAAGTATGCATCAGAAATTAAATGTCCCTAATTAGACCTACAGATTTGTGTGTTTTTGATGCATCTTGCAGCAGCGACAGTCTCTAATTAATCTGCACAGCGGATCAGGTTATTAAAGGCCCTTCAAAAGCAAGACAAGCAACAAAAGATTTGTCAAGCAAGCACATACTGTATGAGATGATAGAGAGAGAGGAGAAGAAAACGAGACAGAAAGGAGGGAGAAAAGGAGAGGAAGCCTGGGAATAACCCTCAGAGTCAGAAGCAAGCGATGGCGTCGGGAATTATCGACCCCCATCTGTGATTCACAGGCATGCCAATTTAATAATCTTACTCTTTCTATCTAATCTATTTATTGTATCAATAATTACCATTCGTCTGTTATCATAACAGATTCTGATCATTCTGATAGGAGCTATGGAGGGGTTTTTACAAAACGCCAAAGGCAGAAGATCTCATCCAGCTTGATTTACAATGTCTCAGATACCAGATTCAAGATGTAATCAATAATTTAAGCCTTTATTTAATGCTTCACAAGCATCTCATTACTAAACCTGAATATAGTCAGCGCTGGGACATACTCTATCACTACAACCTAATTACTGAATCACTGGTCAGTTGTCCATTAAAAACAATGTAAATTCCCTTGAATAACGAATACATCTGCTCTGTTGTCAAGGAAGCTCATTTATACCCACAATGCAGTGTGGCGCTGTACAGATCTGGCATGCTGTATTGCATGAAGAGAACACAGACAGTAGACTGAACAATGAATGAATTATTTGTCATATTATGCAAATCAAGCCAAAAGAAAGGCAGGTACCTTTCCGGGGCAGTTCTGTAAAAAAGCCCCCCCCCCCCATCCTCAACCTACCACTCTATACTCTCTTACAGACCCAAGAAAGGTACCTTTTTTCTATTTTATCTCCCTCCATCCACATTCATGCCACATTTCAAACCACATTTACACTCTCGCGGTTTTTATTTCTGTAACTTCTTCCATGATATCATATAATCCATCCGTCTTCTACCCAGGTCGCGGGATATCTTAAAAGGCTAATGCCAAATAGAGCCAAGCTTCTCTAAAAAACCTACATGTGTAGCTTAAAATGATAACGCCAAGATAAAGATGAGCTCCTGTTTGAATCTATTACACACTTCATATCTATTATACACTTTATTTCTATTATAGACTTCATCCCTCTCATTCTGGTACTGATCCATCACGTGATAAGACCGCTCTATGGGCTCCTGTGGCCTCCTGAGGTGTGTATTCAAGCGCCACTGTCGGGGGGGGGGGGGGGGGTGTTACCAAAAAACCAAGAGGCCACCAAATCAGCATGCGGGCACTCCTCACAGTCCCCCATCCCCACATACAGTACCTCATTTACCTGCAGGGTCCTTGAAGATTTTACAAGGCCAGCCTAGTTTCAATTAAAATGCAATCAGGCAGCATCGAACCAGGAGGCAGGAAATTCACCACCGGGCTGCACCACATAAAGGCTAAGATCGATTTTCCACATCCTATTGTCCATACCCCGGACTAGAGAAAAGATAACACACGCTCTCAAACTGGGCTGCACAGAACATTTGTGTCTTGGGATTTGTCCAAGAAATAAAAGGCTGCTTCTAATATATCTAGGTGAGTCGGTCCAGTGCCAGCGGTTCTGCGACAGCGGACTTTCATCCATCTCTGGTCTTTCTCCGCCGTTTCGGAAAGAGCCCCTGGAGAATCGTCATGTCTGTAAAAGCTGCTCTAATTTTGCAAACTATGTTCATCGCAGTTCATCGCATCGCATTCTGATCTAGGCCACACACGTCTGACTTCCACAGCCGTCAACATAAAATTTTTATGTGTTATTCTTCGGTTAGAAAAGAAAGTGTTAAGTACATTATACTGAAACACTTAACGAGGTCTCTTGAAAGGGTTACCTGAGCAGAATTTCAAACATTCTCATTCTAAGATAAGTTATATCAGACTGCAAACTGCCGGCACGTCTTCATTGTCTTTTTCCCCGCTTTAGGGAGCTGCTGATTGGGCGTACACGTTTGGTGTAACCATCCTTAAATACCCATGGCTTGTGGCCTTACCCTTACGTTTAACTGAAAAGTGCCTTCACGAGGAAAGAAGATGAGCAATAGATATGCATAGTCGAGGGGGGGCTGGAGCCAATTCCAGGCAGAGTAGGGCACATGGCTGGGATGTTGGTCTCTCACAGGTCCCATACTGGCAACCAGTCATGCGCTACAGGAAATTTAAAGATGCCACTTAGCCTCACTGCATGTCTGTGGGCTACAGGAAGAGAACATGCAATCTTCACAAATGGATCAGAGTCAGGATTTGAACCAAACCCCCAGGTGCCAAGCCTTATTTATAGCAAAAGGTACTTCCACAAGGAAAACAATCCAGGGATCTAGGTGCTTGATGCTAGAGTACATCAACTGACCGCTCATCGTCCAAGTCATGATACTGTTTTATCCCTGCAGCACTGTTTGTTTCAGATGCCCATACTTTGAATAATAATCCTTGCAGCAGAGGGAACCTGCTGCTGACTGGCTGCTGGTGATCCTCTGGCTTTCCCTCAGATCCCGTCCTTAGCGCTGAGTAGCAGCCGTGTTGTATTTGCTCAGCTGGCGAGTCCGCTGGCCTCGTGCCACCACAGCCGGGGAGGGTACGAGCTGGACCCCCAGTGCTACACGACGCGGATGTGCGGGCCACGGCCCCTCTCTGTGTTAGCCTGTTAGCTTAGCCGGCATTTGCGGCACGTCAGCGTGTTTGGGTGCCGGTCCGCGAGGCACTGTCCCACGTAGATGTCATCGTGGTAACTTCAGACATCTTTGGACAACTCGTGCACGTGGATGCCGTCTCCTTAGTGGGAAACAAGATAAAAACCCCACCCCTTAAATATCATTCTCTCGACCACCATCGCCTTAAATTGTTTTATGTAATTGTGACATACACAACGGTAAATCTACCAAGCTATATCAGGGGAACTCAACTGGGGGACTCCAGACTGAAACACAATTTTCCCGCCCACACCCCCATAGATTCTTCTATCTCCCACTCCCCCAACACCCTGACCACCCCCCTGAAATATCCACGAGGTACAGGCTGTGCAGCCCGGCTTCAGAAGAGGCTGCAAAGCCCCAGAGGTGCTGATATCACATAAACAAAATGAAACTGGGTTGTAGGCGCCCCCTTTATAGCCCATATAGCCACTTCAGATCAAACAGGAGAGAGAGAGAGATCAGCACATGATGCTGGGAAAGAGAGAGTAACAGATATCCGGGCTCTGCTCCTAAGGCCATACACTGAAAAACGGGGGATTATGGGAGAATGACACTTCAGCCTGCATCATTCACATCATGACACTCCGGGAAGTCGCAGGCACAGCCGAAGGAGGCCCGGGGATGCGTACGCGCCTGTGGGTGCGCAGTTAACCCCTTCAGGTGGACCATCCTGGAGGACCAGCAAAGAAATCAGCCCTAAATCAGCCGTAAAGCTCTCAGATGCACATACTGCTAGCATACGCAATAGTTATATGCGTGCATTACACCTTGGGAAAAAGGGTCATTGGATGGCAAATTAGGCCTGTATCAGTCAATGCAGCAGGTGGAAATTGAAGCAGATTTCGGAATTAGGAGAGAGTGATTCACATGGCGGTGAGTAGCTGTCATTATGAGTCAGCAGTGATGCACACTTGACAGGAAGAAGGTGGGTCCCACCCCCAGCGCCTTTGATCATGGGGGCGCCTGAGTGGCCAGCTTAACAACATCTTTCCCAGCTATTTGTCCACCTGGGGTTTACACTCTTTACAAAACCAGGACACAGATAAACAGCTGGGCATACATGACTCTCTGTGTGGGGGGTGGGGAGGTGGGAGCAGGGACCCTGCCAAGATCAGCGTCATGCATGGAGAGGATATTGCCAGGGCAATTTGCCGGGCCTGCCAAGCTCATTCTGCCACATGGGGCCCCCACCTGGCGGACCAGTGGGATGCGGCTTCACTCGTTGCGAAGCCCCCTGTTCTCACCCTTCACTTCCCTTCCCCGCTCTCGTTCCCTCTGTAGGCTGGTCTCCGGACGGGATTACATTCTATCAAGGGAGGAGAGGTGGCCCTCAGGATCTGGAACTCCCTCGATGAAGAGGAGGAGGAGGAGGAGGCGCGCCCAGGAGCAAAGCGGGGTCAGGGTGTTCAAAGCGAGCGTCCTCGGACGGCTGTCAGCGTCACGGTGGCGGCGGCGGGAAAACAAAGGAGACGCACTATCCGCAGGAACACAGACACACGGGGTCATGTGACACTAACACCCTTTAAGGAGACGCACTATCCACAGGAACACAGACACACGGGGTCATGTGACACTAACACCCTTTAAGGAGATGATCACTGGGGAAAAAAAACATTGCACCTGTCACATATACATATTTACCACCAGTCCTGGTTCGATACTGTGGGTGTTCAAAATGCCCAAATTCCAAAAAGCCACAGGGAAGAAAAGGGAAAAAAACAGCCCAGTGCGTCTTCAGGTTTCTTCTTTCTTTTGGCTGATCACAGGGAGAGTCTGTCCCACTCCTGAGAATAGCGTCTCTCCCCACATAATTCGCAAAACTCTTCTTATACTTATTTGATTACCCCTTGACTAATCAGGAAATCACATTTCATTGGTTTGCAGGCAAATGATTTAATGCACCCCTAACCCACTCACATTTCTGATGGGCTCCCCTTCCTATGCTGTCACCCCAGTGTCTGCCCAGGCATCAACTAAGCAACAATCCACAGCCAAGCCGCGAGTCCTTGATTACCATAGATCAACGTATCTGTAACTCCATCCATCCATCTTCTATAACTGCTTGTCCTGTACAGGGTCCCGGGGGTCCGGAGCCTTTCCCAGAAGCTACAGGCATATCTGTAACTCACCACTGTTATTTCCTGCTAATCACCTTGCCTTACCTTTCGTGTGGCACTAATGCTAGTCCGGCCATCAAAACCATCCCGCCTCTCACGTCCTCCATCCTCGGCCTGAAGATAGCCGCTCTATCAGCTGCCACCACCTGCTCTGTGTCCCGGAACCCAACAACACAATAACAAATCCTCTTCCTCACCTTCACGAAAATGATCTTACCAGCATAAAATGGAGCAAATGTCAAGCTAAAGGACTAAATGGGATAAATGGAATAAATGTCAACAATAAACGAAATCTATCCTCTTAACATACGAGCCATTCCTTAAAACACAAAACTACCGACACTTACCCACAAAAGATTTCCTAGAACTGCTGATCTTCCACTAATGAATACAACAGATTTTATGGTTTTTTTTTCTCTCACAATACATATTTTAACCCATAGAATGTGCCCTAAGCTGCCTGGGAAATGCTGCATCCCATGTAAGGTGCAGAATCCTCTTTATCGCACTGGTACATCAGTAAATGGTGATGTGACGCTCATGGGGAATTGCACAAAACTCCTCCTGCGCTTATAACACTGGGACACACTACTTATGCAGATAAATTCACATTCTTTACATTTAATAGCTAAGCTGGGCTATCCAGGGAAAAAATGGTTACCACAGAAACACACTAAGCAAAATGATGGGCTTTCATCATCTGAAGGAGCTGGGATAAAATTGTATTATTAAATATTATTTCATCCTCAAAAATCCTTAGAAACATGGGTTCTTCCACAGCTATAGCCAAACATTTAGGTGGAAGACAATTAAAATGTACTTTTTATGTCTGATTACATGCTGATGACCATTTTCTGAACTTTTTGTACTAAGGTCAAAATCTCTATATACTGTATAATTAGAAAACGCAACACTGTCACAGGTTAAAGAGCAAAGGAAAAAATAACCAAGAACGTGTTGATGGTTCAAACACGCGGACAGTTTTACCCCGCTGAGTCAGTGCTGCTGGAGAACATTTGGCAGGCGATTCTAATATAAAAATAAATTCCCGCTAACTCTATTTGCTTGGGAATGGAGAATTTTCTTTCATTCTTCTTGGCTGCAGTTATGTGAAGTTGGTCAGCCAGCAGCAAACTGATGGAGTGATATGAATGGTCTTACTCTGATTGGCCCATTAAAGCTCATGCTGCCACAATGGGAGCCCTTCTGGGGCGGGGCTTTCTGCATTATAACGTCTTTCAGTGACCATAGATATTTTTACCCTCCTCAGTCTCTGACCTCAGCTGTTCAATGCCGCTGTTGGTCTCGCATTGGCATTTTGAATCGATTTCCTCTTTCTCAGTTTGGAGCGGAAAAATCGATCTGGTGTCACCACAGTCTTGAATGACAGCTGTCCGCTTTTTAATGATAGACCTGTAACACTTTACTTAAAGCTGTCATCTATAATACATTATAGATGCCTTCATAATATATTATAATGGTCAGTATAAGAATTAATAAAACATTACAATATCTTCTTTTGACAATCATAAGGCATCATAGCGTTGATTGTAATGCTTCATAAGCTCCGATGAAGCTCTCATCCATAATGTACTATAGATACCTTCATAATACGTTATACTGGTCAGCATTAAGGATGCATTATACTGCATTATAAACACAGGTGATCTCAGGTCCAGAGAGTACAAATTTAGACCAAGATTTTGTTTCAACCAGTTGAATGTGACTGTGACTCTTTATACTCAACTGGTGGAGTATAAACATCCAAGGAGGCCACCTCATGAAACTGGCGTAGAGGAGAAAGCTGGGTCCAGCCAGTCCCTAGAGCAATTGGGGTTAAGGGCCTTGCTGAAGGACCCAATGGTGGGATCAGTCTGCCGAACCTAAGGATTTGAACCAGCAACTTTCTGAATCCCAACCCACAGATCTGAACATGCATTGCCCCCCACCAACAAAGTAATTGTTTTTTGGTCAGTGTGATATTTTTTATGTCTGTCCTTGTATAGTTTTGTTGTCTTCATAATTATTCTGAAATGTAGAGAATAGTACAAATAATAAACCTTTCTATGGGTAGGTGCGCTGTAGTCAACAGCAATGTGAGCAGCAACAACAATTACAATTCATATTATTATGAAAGAAATGTAACAAAGGGAACTATTAATTGTTTTCCTTCTGCAAATCAAGCATTTGTCTGGAACAGTGTACAGTGCAAACAATGTTCATTGACCCAGACATCTTGCATAACATCACAGTGCTATCCATGGATAAAAATAGAGTCTGCATATGAAGCTGTAAGTACACAGTTATAGCGTAATTATGGGAACTGGCTGGACATTTTATAAGGATACAGAAGTTAACGGGGATACCTGCTGTAATGCAGGGCCATGCTGCTAACTGCTAACCGCTAACCGCTAATGGCAGTGACTTCAGTTTTATAAATACCAAGGTTGGCATTTATGCCACTTGGCATGATCTTCATTGTGGGTGGTTAGTCAACACGTTGGCACAATTGCCAAGGAGTATCTGGCATTAATGTCGGCTGCTCTTCAGCCTTTGCTGATGGCATTAACGGACATCTGCGGATCAGAAAACGGAAAGAGAAGGAAAACAGGAGAGTGTGAACATTATATTACATTGACAAATTGAGGGGGGGGAAACCAAAAAGTCATGCAGCACGTATTATTGACTGAGACCTGCGAGATGCTCACCTGCTCAGTGCATACAGGTTAATGTCCATGGACTTTATCAACGGGCAGCGTCCATCCAGCTTCCAGCCACTTCTCCAGTAGTCTGGGGGGGCTGGAATGCCAATATATGTCACGTGTTTCTCGGGTCCCACTCAAAAAGTCACTTCACCCTCACGCCCAGACTAGGAGGTGTGAAGCATCAGCACTGTCTTCCCCCAGTCCACAGGAAACACGAGCGGAAAATGCTAAATAGTATTAATAGAGACATTTAAATTGGACACATCTCACACTCCTCATTTGATGGTTTCTACGCCACACTGCTTGTTTATGTTTATGGACCTTGTTTATTCCTCTGTACCGTTCATAGCAGCATTGTTTACTCTACTTTACATTAAGTTTCGCATTTTCTCTTTTGTCATTGAGTAATACTAATTAATACCATTGAGCTCTGAAGCCAAGCAATGTTGCCATGATCATTACAAAGTAGCATGTGCGTCTGTTACAATGGACCACTACATTTAATTCACATTTTTAATATAGCAGACTGCATGGCAGTCTGTTTGTAAGTCTCATTTCTGTAAACCGCCCAGTACCCAGATACCATGTTCAAAAGGCTCCTCTGTGTGCAGAAAAACAAAGGGATACACAAAAATAAATAGCAACGGTACACACAGTGCGCACCGTGACTGTCTTTCCTAAAATATAATTCCGTTTGCATGATACGGACCTCAAAATACAAGAAGATGAAGAAGCGTTATGATAAAACTTCAATAAGCCGGTAAGCCCACACTAAGCTGCGTTTTTGCTTGTTGGCCTGCAGGTCGAACTGTAAAGATTATGTCTGGCGATATGCATTTCCCCTTTTCCCCAGCGGAGCTGAGACATCCATACTGGCTGAGAACTGATTCGGAAGAAAAACAACAGGCAGAGAAATAATACCCAGATGTCGGCTCAGTCTAATTATACAACTTGGGAAGGGGGCAGAGATATCTCCACTATTGATCGTGCAGATTGCATTTTTAAAGCACAGAGAACAGCTGATGTTGTGTTTGAAGTGCCTCCCTATTTGGCATGGCCTTTGTCAGACCCCACTCTCTCAACGCTGGGGGTGGAATCCCCTCTGGGAATAGCAGCCCAGAAGTCCAGTCACACTCGATTGCACAGCTGGCCGTGAATGTGGCTGTCTTAACCTATCATTGCAGTAGATATATATGACAGCTCGCTTTGTTCCAGTGCTGCTTACACCTGAACCTGTGCATTCATTGTAAGCTCACCCTAGTTGCACTCCTGCCTATTCGACTTCACAGCATGTACACTAGTGGGCAAAATTGTGGAAACACTTCCAATTTTTAGAGACTGATGAACTTTATTCCATACAAAGTTACTTATTTAACGATCCAATGTACGATATTTGTAAATATTCTTTGAATGTTCATGAACATTGCCACCAATATTTGGGTAGTAATTTTAAAGGCGTGATGCCAAATAAGCTACAGTAGGTGTTTCCACAGTTATGGATACTAGTGTGCTACTTGACTTGTATGTTACATTGGACACGTGTCTGCTTAATAAAATACAAATAACTGTAAATTAAATGAAAGTGACCACAAATCTTATTTTTCATGCATTATGAATGTGATCATAGTTTCTGATGATTCTTTCTCACATTGCTACGATAGGAATTACAGCATAGGGTAACTTTCATGCAATTCCCCACTTAAAACATTTTTTTTTTAAATCAGGCACAAAGAAAGCACCAATAAAGTGGCTAATTAGAGGACATCCCAAATAAAACAAATCACACTATGCATAATTGGGTCGTGCCATTTGGTCAGTCGCGTTACTCTAAAAATGACCTATAAACATTTGAAATTGTACCATATTCTCCATGCGTCGTGTTCCTCCGTCTGCTGACAGAAACACATCACACAGCACTGAAAAGCAGAAGCCTAAATGTCAACCTTCAGCAGGCGTTAAACCCTCCAGTAGCTGTTTATTTAGTGTTGGAACACGACTAATAGAATGATAAGCAGGACTGCCTGTCAAGAATCAGTGTTAAATAAACTGTAAGCATCTCGCAGAGAAACGCCTGTTTCAATTTAAGCGACGTTCGACGAGTTATGTGTGGAAACAGCCGACAGGTTTGTAAATACAGCAGGAGCTGTTTGCATAAGCACGTCTGGAACAGAAACCTGATTTAGATCGTTTGCTGTTGGTTTGGGATCATCTGTTCCACTTGGCACCATCTACCATCAGCAAATAAGTGGGGATTTAAAGGGTTTTCCCATGGCTGGGTAACTCACAGAAATGCCCATCTGTTTTTTTTTTCAGCTTGGGTGAGATGCGAAAACCTCAAAAAAAAAAAAAAACTCTGAAGTAATCGTCACCAGACACAAGCCATGGACGTCCATTTTCACAGCGAAGTCGGTCTCTTTTTCTGTTGTTCCTGCCAGGCAGGGAGTAGCACTGCATTTTAATATGCTCACAGACATGATCACACCCAGTGTCACACTCCGACAGCGGTATACATTGAATTGGGAGAACACGTAAACAAAAGAATAGGCACACTCACACAAATGGCTGGGGAGGACAGCACTGGATCATTCATTCCTACTTAATCTGTACACAATGATGTTTTTACAGGCTTGTGGGAGTTGTATTTACACAAAAATGTTCTAAAGGCAGAACAAAAAATTATTGGTTCTTTTGCTGAACCAGTCAAATGCTTTGGTACAAGCTTCTTTGCAATCTGGTTGGTTATCTCTCTGAAACTATCATTTTTTCCTTCTGCTCTCAGAACATTTTTATGTAAATAAAACACCCACGAGCCTTTTATAGCACAATTTTCCACCTATAACTTTTAATTCAGCAGGTAAGTCAGACTGTTTAACAAAACCATTCAAATAAAACCTTATATATTCTTAATTTAATGCTGCAAGTCAATTAAAGCTCACTTTAAATACGTACAAAAATACAGGAATTGTTCCATAACATATAAAGGTGATGTCTGAAACTATTATTCTTGCACACACATAGGAATTCATTTACCCATACATAAACTCATTTGAGAAGGTCTTCAATTAAAAGGTTCCGCTAACGAAGGAGAGCTGTGCGGTGGTCTCTACCAGATTTCCATATTTATTATCAGAAATTCAAACCAGATCTCATGAACTGGTGTGGTGAGAGACCACTGGAAGTAACTGGAGATTGATTTTGGACTTTCTGAGTTAAATTACAGTTTTTCAGACCGGTGGCTGATTAGAGGTCAGGGTGTGTACTTTGGCATTACATGTTGGAGAAAAGAATCGTCTTATCGCTGAGGGTGTCCCAGGCACTGAAGCAGATTTCACATGGACTATAGCCAGAGCAGCCCACAAGTTAGAGAAAGAGCTGTAAATTATCAGAAGATTGCATTCCTGCATCTCAGTGCCTTCAGCCAAGGAAGATAAGAGGCAATCATGTAGACCTGCTCTGACTTATCATGTAGACCTGCTTTGACTTACCCACACTCATTTGTTTCTTTTTTTTTTTTGGAAGTTTAGGGAAGAGGATGCTAGTGGCCAAACTGCAGCTCTGGCCAGAATGTTCCAGGCTGAGTTTCCATAAAGCTCATATGTTGGAGCCTTGAGCTTGGTATTTAATCTGGGTTTGTGCAGTAATTATCTAAACCAGCTATATCAATTGCCACAGAAATTTTATTACTTAAAAGCATAAATCAAATTTCTCGTAAGAGTAGAAGTGTATCCATCTGCCTGTCTTCCATAACAGTACATTCAGTTCAGGGTTGCAGTGTTCCTCTGCAGGACAAAGACAGGAGCGACACTGGAGAGGGTGCCAGTCCATCGCAGGGAGCACGCTCACACACTACGGGCAATTTAGAGACACCAATTCAACTTAATGGTTTTGGACTGCAGTATGGAACCAGGTTACAGGGAGAAAAAAATCCATGCAATTGTAGGAAGAACATGCAATCTGCACATGAAGCTTCGTGATAATTAAGATGATTTACAGCATGAAATATATTAATATTAATTCTACTCTGTCAGTTAAATGTTGCACACTCTATGGCAGCAGATGTATAATACGCAGTAATGTAATGTGATTTTGTTCTGCTATGTACTTGATGCATTATGTATTGTATTTCCGTCTTCCCCAAGCAAATTTAAAGATACAATTACATCTGCTGAATGTTACTGCTGGATGCGTTAAGTAAACTAAATGGCTGGGTCCAGCATTAACATAACTGTATTATGTTAATAGAATGCATCATTAATCTTGTCTCCATAGCACTAAGCCCAGATTGCTAACTTGTTGGACATTGATAACAATTAGAAAGGCAACATAAGCCATATAGTCAAATAACTCACATTTGAACTAAATTACAGATACATCATTGTTTATATTCATTTATATTTATTTATTTTCCAGACTCTCTCCTGAAGCAAGTTAAAGGTCAGTAAAGGAAATTTACTTTAACCCTATATCAGCTATATCAATAAGGTGGAGCAGTTTGGTGTAGGAAAGCAGAAGCCCAACAGGGTGGCGCTGTAGGAGTCTCGGGCAGCCCAGTTCAGCAGCTGGTCTCAGCAGGGCAAGAGTACATCTGCTGGATCATGTACATAGAACATAGAACACTTGTGGGGAACGGGAAAACCCTTCCTTTGACAGGTGTCGCTGATGTTACTATCAAATTATTCAATGTGACAAAGAACTTTCAGAGCACTGGGCTGACTGGCATATAGAGAATCTGATTCTTCTGCAAGACAAGTGGGAAAAGATGGTCTGCAATGCAGCCAGAAGTGTTGATGTAAAGAGTTACCAAGGAAGTCTTAGAAATAACTAGAAGTGCAGTTTCACTTGGGAATCTGGTCTGGAAAGTGGACTCATATGACTCTAGTATTTTATTATGAGAAAAATATGCATACGGCGGAAAACAGCGACTTCTAGGGAGAGCAGAGAAAGGTAAGTAGAGAAATGCATAATGCGGAACGGCACTTGGATAGAGGACTGGCTTCTTCAGAAGGGGTGGCTCATTAAGGGCAGTGAGAAGAGCCATCGGATATGGAGTTTATAAGAGATTAGGTAAAAGAAAAGAGGCGCAAAAAGTTAGTCTGGAGTCGGGGGGATGGGACTGGGCCAAAATGATGAAACGAGAGCAGTTTGGTGGAGTGTGGACAGTGCAGGGGGCTGCAGGGACGGGGGAACGCTGTCATTTGTTTGACAGGAGCTTTGGTGGATCATTAACAGCAGACCACAGCTGACAGATGGTCACCCAAAGACAGGAAACTGCAGAGCGGAATGAAGGAGGATCTTCTGAGCCTGGGCTCTTTAAATCTGGACCTCCATTCCAAATCCAGGCCTTGTTTTCAGTTCTCCCAGGTAGTTTAATAATCGCTGATTCTGATTGGCCAGAGGCTTCATACTGAGCTCACATGTAAAGGAAGGCTCGAAAATCGACAGTGCTCAGATCTTGAGGAATGTATTTTGAATAGCCCTGCTCTAGGCCTTAAAGCTTGTGTCGTGCAACACAAACATACATAGAGAAGTTAATCCTAGAAGATGATGGTTCTAAATGGGCTCTGGGGGGGGGATCATGCAGGGCAGGAAGTGAATGAGAGGGAATGGGCAAGGCAGCTGGAAAACTAGGAAGTGGATGAAAGGCAGAAAAAAGCAGGGTGGTCTCTCGGGAAGCGTCCGGATATCCTGATGCAACCAGGTCAAGCTGATTGTTAGCATGAGGGGGAGAGACGGTTTGAAGCATGATGAGGTGGAATGAACGGATGATGCCAGACTGTGAGCAATCAGGAGTGAGTTGGCGAGGGGGACAGAACTGAGCGTGACGTGGAGGTCACCTAGGAAATGGGACACTGTGGCAGTACAGGACAACGATCGAGAAACGGTGCCAACGATGGCCTGGCAATCAAGGCCAGAGAGAGACATACAGCAGAAGAGTGAAAGAGAAGGCCTGGCAATCCGGCCAAGGTTGGCGATCCTCCGACGCCATGTGAACGGTAAGACACTGAGCGTTCAGTCGCACTATTCCATGGCCTCATTGCGCTTTATCACCATCAATTAAAAAAAAAAAGTTAACTTTCATTTTAATTATATAGCACCACTTTACTGAAAATTACAATCTCCATGATGGCACCTTTGGCGTTTGGTTAAAGTACACAGCAGTTCAAGGCAGGAAAGTCATTAACACTGAGCCCAGTGTCATACAGGAAAACCCAGCAGTGACACTGAGCAGCCCTTATTGTTTCACTGCAACATATTAAAAGTAAATGGCTATGCAGCTTGAAATGTGACACTGCTGAACGCTTAGGATTATAAAAACTAGTTATAAGCCATAGGTGACTTCCAAACAGCTCCACCGGCCAGTTTCCCAGCAGCCTTTTTAAACTGGTCACATTTCACACTCACTGCATACATGCTTCCACGTCCTTATTGGCGCACAGAGATTTCACAACTCTCGGTTCCAGCAGCCATCCCCAATGTTCTTTATGTTCCTACGCTGTTTGAAATCGGCTGGTTTCTGGTTTTGCATATTAAATACCCCTTGCTAGGAAACTATTGCTGGAGCAAAATAATTACAATGTCACTCATAATAAGCAATGTCATAGCACTGGAAATGCACACATTGGTTTTTAACACTGTATTATATATGGCTCTGTTGTGTACCAACAGGGGATTTTCTGTGACAGATTCTAGCTTTAGAGCTCCCGGCCTGATTCTCATGCCTGGCTCTGTGTCTGGACTTTCTATGTCCTCTTTGTGTTCAGGCTGATTTTTTTCTAGGTACTCTGGCTTCCAAGCAGGGTCATAAGATGTCCAGCTAGATCAGCTGATGTCTCTAAATGACCCCTGTTCCCTGCATTGAACTGGCTTGTGGGAGTTTTACTTGCACTAAAATGTTCTGAGGGCAGAAAGAAAAAATGATTGGTTCAGAAAGATAACCAATCAAATTGTAGAGGAGGTGGGCCTAAGCAACTTGTGGAGGTGAGACCAAGACATATGATTGGTTGGTCCCACCTCCTCTAGCACTTGAACCCACTGCCTCTACAATCTGATTCTTTTTGCCCTCAGAAAGGTTTAGTGTAAGTAATCAGCTCCTGGCAAAACCCTTGCCTTGCTCCCTACCCTTCTTGGACAGTCTCATAACAACCCTGTACTGTATAAGTGGCATGGATGGATGGATGGATGGATGGATAATGGGTATGTGTCAGATTTCTCCAGTTTCTGACTTTTTATATTAAGCCAT
>JAODKF010000103.1:29149852-29161257 GCA_026779585.1 Mormyrus proboscirostris
ATGGATGGATGGATGGATGGATGGATAATGGGTATGTGTCAGATTTCTCCAGTTTCTGACTTTTTATATTAAGCCATCACAATTTCTCAATCAGTTATCCATCCACATGGCATATGTTGCTTGCCATAAACTCACAAAGGTCTGCAGATAGACAAACAGACTGCATTGATCCCAATGGTGAATTTATAGTTTAGTAGTGACATTTAACAGCTCAGGCAACAAAAAACACAGGTCAAAGATGCCAGTCATTGTAAACAAGGAAAACAAAATATACCCTCCATCTAAATGCAAAAACAAGCTCATTAAATGGGGCTGGATTGTTTTGGCTTCATAAATTAAATTACAGTGGAACTAATTAAACGGATTTGCCGGACCGCATTATGTGAGCTGATAAGGATGCCTGTCTCTTCGCAGCCTATATCATGAAGTGAACGGAGAGCTTTCTGACAGTGCTCCACTGCAGGTCCGTTCTCTCCAGCGTGCGGAGAATGTTAGCGGCAATTACAGGGTAAAAACAGGCCGAGCGCACAGACAATACTTGGAAATAGCTGCTCTCTTTCCACTAAGCAGCTGAGAATATAAAACAGACTGACACGCTCCCAGAAGTCTGTGCTTCGAGTCCCACACATAGAACTACAAAAACAGCAAAAATGTAATGAGCAGCAATTCTATAAACAAACTCCTTTTTGTGCATATTCAAATAATCTACTTTGGTCGCATTATCAGAAATGCAGAAGGAAAAGGAAAATGTACAGTTGAGGCAAAAAAAAAATCTTTTTACAGACATTTCTGCAAAAGCTGGATATGCTGGTAGCTTCAAAGTCACTTATTTTGTCACAATGTGGACCAAAAAGCTCACAAATGATGTGATGTAACATTTATCCTGTGAAGCCCAGAAGCAAGGCAGCCCCGTATCATTTGAATATGTACACAGAAAATGTAACTGACACTGACGGCCCTCCTGGCTTAAGCGCTATCTGAATCCATCCATCTTCCATGACCTCATACTTTTGGCCACCCCATCAGAGGGAGAATGTGCCAGCATCACATACGCAGAGCTGGGGAGGACCAGGACTTTGGAGGTCAGAAGCTACTGGGCTACCCCTGATCCCCCACCTCAGCCATGAATTTCTTATCACATGTACAGCTGGAAGGAGGAGAAAGGACTTTATCTGCTTGTTACCTTACTTGGTCATTTTCATGAGATTCCTCTGTTAGTCTGGTGATGGCGGAATAAGCATTTCACCTGTCACCTTTGTGTATCATTGGAATTGCCTGTACTGACTGTGTACATCTACAGTCTCTGGTTCAGTACTAAGAGAAGCATCATGGGACCCTGACTCCATCGGTCATGGATTCCATGTCACGTGACCCTATGGAAGGTACCACTAATCCCATCAAAGGTCATTGCTATGAACAAAAGCACTGCATGAAAATTGTTCACTTTGCTTTCCTTGTATAATCAAAGTCTTGGGAACAGTGATGTCACCCCTCAAAAATTTTATTTGATTTTAACAGACTCAACTACGAGTATTTCTTCAGATAGGGAGACAAGCAAAACTGTTATAGCATTTTTCAGAAAACCTTCAAAGTTTTCTGTTTTTAAGTGAAAAATCTCAATGACAGATGACTTTGTGTTTATATCTGTAATTTCAGGCATTTGACTTGAAGGTGTCTGTGAAGATGGTTTATGACACAGTGGTACCTGTACTCTGGTGAATGATTCATGCTGCAAAGGAGCCACTGCAGAGCAGCACCTCTAACCAGTACTGATCACATGATCACCTCCTCCAATCCCACAAGCCCTTCACCTCCAGCAGGGGCCAACCAAATTACTCCCTAACCCACACTGCACAGGGACCCACTGTTCGGCAGTGACAGAACTGGATAACGCGGCCCCTAAAACCAAATCAAGAGAGAGCATTCCCTATCTTCCCACAGACAAAGCCAGAAATATTGCAAGAAATCCAATAAAGTTCATGAAGACATCTAACACACACCAGGAGGAAAAATACACATTTTAAGATTGGCATCATTTCATTTCTTGTTAGTAAAATTGCCCCCAAAACAATGGAATCGGAAACCAAATTTAGTGAGGATTTATGTCAAGGCAAATCCCACACAATCAGGTGCAACTTTCCTGAAGAACTGAAGGACTGAGAGCAGCCATACGATTCAGGACATCCAGTCTTTATGCTATAAAATGCAATTAGGTTAGGATTATCCTGGGGGAGGGGTCAGAGTAAGAGATTAATTAGGGTTAGAGTAAGGAGATAGGGTTACCTTGGGGGAGGGGTCAGAGTAAGAGATTAATTAGGGTTAGAGTAAGGAGTTAGGATGGGAGGGTTTTTGGGTTTGAGTTAGCCTAGGGTAATTTCCCCTGGGTTTAAGCATTAGAATGCATTTTCAGTATAGTGTATTCCTGAAAACATTACAAACTGAGACATTCGGTCAAAGTCACACGAACAAGAGAATGACTCATGTTGTTTTGTGTATCAACATAATTAGTAAAAAGGTCATTTGATTAACAGCAAGGGAGCACATTTGCACGCCTACTTATAATTTTTGTTAATACTACATAAACTTTTTTTTCCCAGTTAGCAGTGCAGTTCCAGACCATTACAGGCTAAATGTCATTGAATCTCCACTCTCTCCTCATCACCTACAGCTGACCTTTTCTTACAGTATCAGTGTTAAAATCTAAGCGAATACATGCAAATATATGTAAACGTAAGAACATTGTTATACCGCAAAACACGAGATGTCGACAAGCTTGTCATGGTGGTCAGAATCGATGAATATCCTGCATGATATAGGCACCGTGTCATTTGTGCAGTTGATGAAATGAATGAAAAGGAAACAAATGATTATGAAACTGAAGGGTAATACAACATAAAAAAGCCAGGGTCTTGTCAGAACTACAACACAAGCCTGAGGCTTTTGGTTCAAGCTATAAGCCCAAAAATCCATTCAGTAGTTTTTCCCATGGAAAAGAAAAAAAACTAGTAAAGCTTGCAGAAAACATAAAATCTTATGAGCATTGCTGAAATGTAAACTCATGGGGTCGATGGGTTTTATCCGTGCTTTCATTCCCAGTTAAAACTGCAAAACACATTTTATTTAAAGAATAAAAATGAGAAACCACAGTCTGTAGCCACTAAAAGGCTCATTTGACCCCATTGTTCAACACAGAAAGGCGACATCAGCGTATGATGTAAGCACAACTAGGAAAAGCCCAGGAGTTGCCACATGAGAGCTTGTTTGGCCTCTTGTTTATTTATCTTCAAACACTGTACGAAAGCGGAAGGACTGACGGCGAAGACGACAATGATTACAGATGAAAGCGACAGAAAACAGCGGTTTGTTTAGAACAAATAGCAAGCTACTGTTTCTTACCCAGGAGCCTGCTTATTTATAAATGATACACAGAGCATAATGCTGAACGTACGTGGATTTGTGAATCGACACTAGGATGCGAGGATAGACATAGAGTTCTTGTTCCTGTAAATAAAAATGCAGATCTTTGACCGATATGAGATTTGCAATAGGATGCTTTGATTAAACATATTTCTATGATACCACACATATTCTTTCAGAGTAACAACATGCTAATCTCCTGCCATTATTTGGCATGGTGCTCCCATAAGACTTTTTTTCCCATTGTGCTTAAAAATAATGAAAGAGCACAAACATCCCTTATGTCAGGAATGGTCATTTCATGCCAGGTCTTCCCACTGTAGGACATGGGCAGCGATGCAGCGAGCATCCCAACAGCAGCAGTTCATTAACAGAGACCCTTTTCTTAGTTATAAATACATATACAAGGCTTCTGTGACATACAGAAAGGTATGTACTGTCAAAAAAAATGTACACAGGACAGAAAGAGAAGCGCTTCCCTTCATACGCCTACTGTCAGTCTTCAGCAAGTATTTTTGCATCCTCAACAGAAAGAAATCTCGTTAAAGAGCCTTAAACCGAGAGATTTAAGCCTCGTTCGGAAAAGAATCTGGAGGATCTGGAGGACGACTTGCCAATCCAAGCTGTTCCGCTAGATAAATGGGTTATTTGATCATTTTACATTATTTGTAGCACACAGATCATGACCATCTTGCATTAATAACACAAGTGCTTGCAGTTCTACACATTGGTCCCGTGTGGGACTGAATAATGACTAGGTCTGTTGCAGTTGGCATCGCAATATTCTGTTCAACAGAAATGACAAATGTGTACATCACCGGCTTGTTCTTTTTCCCCCTAACCAAGTCCATTAAAAAAGGCTTTAGGCACCATGTTTAGTTATATTTATGCACAAAACGGAGCAAACAATGTTAGACTCCCATCTCAACTTTGTCGTAGCTCTAGACCCAGCTGCTCTTCAGCTGCAGATCCATCTGGTCCTCATGATACACGTCAGTCTCCAGGGCTCTCTGAGCCCAGCGCTCCACTGCTATCCTCACGCATCTTCTGAACACATCCCGGGTCTCCACTGTCAGTTTTAATGGGGTGTAGGTTAAAGGTCACCGCTCTGCGGCTCAGGATTGCGGGCTTCTCGGTTCTGATTGCGGCCCAGCTTGGGGAATCTGGACCCTCTGGAGCGGGACGGCTTGCTGCCCCCCTCATTGGTTTGTGGGGTGTCCCTAAATGAGAAAGAAATCCATATGGTAAGTAAAAGTCCTACTCTGAAACTGAATATCAGCAGTGCGCATTACAGTGTCACCCAATAACTTTCCCTCTAACCTACTATGCATTCATCTAATTCAGTGTTTCCCAGTCCGGTTCTCAGGGACGTGCAGGCAGTCCATGTTTTTGCTCCCTCTGAGCTCCCGGCCAGGCAGTTCACATTTTTGCTCTCTCCGGTAGGGAGCTGCGAAGGAGCAATTTCGTGGACTGGCTGCAGGTCCCCGAACACCAGATTGGGAAACACTGATCTAATTGATTATGTAACACAAACCACAAACCATATAACACATTAAATAGACAATAATAATAATGATAATAATACCTTACAACAGTAAGGGTTTCTAGGAAATGCTTATGTGACCCCCGACTCCTAATGAGCCATGCATGGGTCGAGACCCCCCCCGAGTGCCAGGCTAAAACACTGCCACGCATAAATCCACTCGTTAGCAGCTGAGAGAGGCAAAGACCCCTCCCCTAAGGGGACATCTACAGACGCTTAGTCTCCATCTCTGAACAGCTGTGCCCTGCAGCTACCATCGGTTACCAGTATGAACGCCAGTAGCTGTTGCCTGGCGGCCTCCTCTGATTATTCCCATCACTGGCTGTATGTACGAAAGCAAAGGCCTGAACACATGATTCGTTTCAGAACCACCACGGAGAAAGTGCAGAGCGACTCGGTGAGTGTAAATCGCCATCATATACTCAAGCTGGTGCTTATCAATGCGAGACTAACATGGGAGCCCGTACACACGGACCGCAATTCCCCACAGCCATCGCACAGCCCGGCCCCTTGTTTGCGAGATGCCCGAGATGGATGGTGCACGGAGCCTTGGCGTTTGCAGATAAGACACAATCAAAATACGGCTTTAACCCCAGTAATGATATGTCCTTCCCCAAGGGATCTGACACAGGCCTACAAAGGGCCATCAATCTGCTTTAAAAGGCTGCTTTATGATGCTCAGACAGCCGCTGGACTGCATCCGTAGGTGTGTGCTGTATCTCTTCCATTTCTCTGCTCCCACTCACCAGGTCCCTCCATGACTGAGATCCAGAAGGCAGAGAGACACAGCCATCAGGACTGAGAGGGGCAGGTGCGGGTGGCTGATCAAACAGCCCCCCCCCCCCACTAGGTGTGGCCCAATGTCCAGGCAGCAGGTAACATTATCTAAACAGCAGATTATTTCTTGCTGACATTTACAGAAACCCAGGCATCATAAGCATCCGGAGATCTACGGTGGATGCCACACTGCCAGCGATTTCAGCTCCTTCATCTTGTTTACTCGGAGAATATCCATCATCGCCGCATGCCTGCTTTGTGCAGTGTTTACCTGTTTTTTTTTTTTTTTTTTGGCCAATTCGAAGCTGAAGCAGGAGAACTGCTTACCGGTAGGAGTTTTGGGATTTTCAGGGTTTCGTTGGGATTTACAGCAGGTCACTCGCTGGGCTCTCCTGGGATATTTACTTTGCTCTTTAAAACGTACCTCAATAAATGTCTAGCTTACACAAGGTGGACTAATATAAAGGGGAGCAATGAAAACCCAAGACCAGAAATAAAGGCAGGAAACAGAAGGCTGAGCTGAGCAGTAGTCAGCGAGTCGGTCGATGTGGAGCGAAGGCCAGAGCTCACGGCAGGGGCCCCCGCCATACGTGGGGCAGCTAACTGCCCGCACAGAGACATGCCGTGGTTGGCAGGGGGCTGATTAATACGGAGTAGGAAAATTGGCCCAGCTCAAGTTCAAGATTACAGTCTTATACTGTATGTGTAGATGCCACAAGAGGTTAATTCACTGTTTTTTTTTTTTGATAATTACTCAGACAAACAGCTTGATGGAATATAATGTTCAATAAAGTTCCTTTCCTGTAACATTTGGGAACCATCTGTACATGTAAAGAATAGATCCATACATTCATCTTCCATCCGTCCTCTATATGTCTAATATCCTTGCAGTATGCCGCATTGCTACACTCTGGATGGGGTGCAGGCGATGACAGGGCGCATACACTCACTCACTCGCACATACACAAACGCAACGGGTACGTTTGGGGCACCGAGCAGCTGCATGTTTTTGGACTATAGAAGGAAAGTGAAGAACATACAGACTCACATAGAGAAATCGCCGAGACAAAGCAACTCCGCCTCCCTGATGACGCTGAACAATTCTGCGGTCACTTCATATACATTTTACTTTTTCCTTCACTATAAGGTATAAATGCAGCCCATTGCATGAGAAAGAAAAGCAGGAATAGAGTAGCAAACGGCAGGGCACACAGCACCAGCAGAGCCAGACCTTGGCAGAAACACAGCGCCCCCTGGGTTCAATTTAATACTTAGCATCATTCGTTATTCATAATAAACGTGCGTTGCATATTTTTTTCTCCAATATTTATGTTCTCCTGTACCGCTTTATGAATAGAATAGACTAAAATTGTTCACTTTCTAGAAAATAAAACATTCCTATGGTGTAAGATATAGTCACAACATCAACATTTTCTTAAAAATATAAATACACACTTTATGTAAGACATAAAATTTATCAGTGTGGGAAATACCTCACGGGCTGAAAACAATTAAACCATAATAGAGAAACTAGAGAATTTCTTTATTAACGTATTTCCATTTCAACATGAATATCAGATGAGGGTCTAGATGTAAAACAAGACAAACCAGCCTGCAGGATAGTCAATTATTTTTAATGCCTAAAATTTAGCTGTTAACTATTATAGGAGTTCTGGTGGTTGAGTGGGTAGCATTGAGGCCTCACACCCACAGGCTCAGGGTTCGAACCCTGCTTCTGGGCACTCTGGAGTCTGCGTGTACCGCCCTAACCATGCAGCTTTGCTTCTACAGCCCAGTGACATGCAGTCATTCAGTCATGTGTAGAAGACGGGTGGATGATAGTTATGTATCAGTACAGGAAGAATTAATGAGTCTTTCCAAAGAATTGCCTCCATAAAGGCCAGTCAGTACCTAACACATACTACATTCATACCACTACGCTGCTGAATTCTCAAATCTGATTGGTCAGAAGGACAATGATTAATTGTCTGTTACCATACACAGTGTCAGCCGGGTGAATCACAGTAGTAAGTCAATGGACTATTTTAATCTTTAATTTTAAATAGCATTGCTTACAATTCCAGACGAAGAACACAACAGATGCTACAAAAACAAAGAAATTGCTGCAAATCACTTAGACCGGTGTTTCCCACCAGTGCTCAAGCACCCCCAGGTGTTTTTCTTCTCCCTCAGCTTCCAGGGAATTGGGAGAGAGCATTAATGTGGACCGTCTCTGTAGAACAACCCCCATAACCTGTGGTCAGTGAGTAAACACCAAGACCATTTACCAACATGATGCACATAGTCCAGTTATGCTTTACACTTCGGTTTAACCTGCCTGAACGCATTGCAAAATAAGATAAAATAAGACATATTAGACGTTACAAATATCATATTATTACTGCACATTTAATTACGAAGAGCAAAGATGCTTCCGATGCGTAGCGCTGTATCATTTTCACTCTCTCCATCAACTTTTTAGTGAATATACAAAAACCGCGACAGAGTGAAGAGTAACAGAGAGACGAAAATCGAAGTGCGGAGTGGCGACGGACGACTGTATCTGTTAATTTATATTATGGTCCACATCTGGAATTATAGTTAACGTTAGCTGAAATCAAAGATTATAATAGCATATTGATGTACTACTATGGTTTGTGCAGTTATAGCAATCTAACCAACACCCTTCTGACCAATCAGAATCACAAATGCAACAGTGCTGTGCTATAAAGTATGTTGATACGTGCTTTGACGCAAAATAAAAGTGTTGCTTTGCTCTTTGGCCTATTTGATGCTTATCCTTGCATTGCAATGGAGTCATTACAAGGATCAGAACAAACAAATGGCATAATAAAGGTGGGGGCACAGTGACCTGGTGACACTTATGCTGTGACGATTGCAGGTAAATAATGAGGGTGACAGGAGTTACTGCCCAGCAGAATGGCAATTTCGTCTCACAAACGGAAAAGGCAGGAGAGACGGATGGCAGTGGTGCATGCTCAGTAACCTCTGGAACCCGGGCTTGAGTCCCCGAAAGGGTTCTCTGTGTGCATGATGTCATGGGGTTTCCTCCGGGTTTTCCAGTTTCCCCCACCCCCGCCAAAAAAATGCCGAGGGTAACAAACTACTGTACCAAACTGCCCGTAGGTGTGAATAGTGTGTTTGAAGGTGCCCTGGAATGAATTGGTGCCCCGTCCTGGGTTGTTCCCTGCCTTGTGCCCCTAGGTTCCAGACCCCTGCGACCCTGAATGGCATGAGCGGTTACAGAAAAGGGATGGATGTTATGTTTATGTGTTTCAGTTTTTCTGATCTATTTATTACTTCTCATTTGCACTATGAGCGATGAGAACAATATTTCATCTCAGTGTATGACTCCATGCATCATATATCTGAAGTTGGCAATAAAAGATTTTTGGATTAATCTAAACTATGGCCACGAGGCACAAAATATAAAGAACTCCATCTAGCATACAATCAAGCAGCAGGTCAGAAGTGGCTCACCGAGGACATTTCATGCAAAGTGTTAGGATCAAAGCACGCAGCACATCTGCATTTGTCCTTTCATCATTTTAGCCCCGATTCTCACAACTTGTCACAAATGGACTTTGAAAGAAAAATTACGGCCACAAACTTCACCTGTACCTGTTCTCATAACATACCACATCACTCACTGATCGAGGCTGATCACTCAATGTCAGATTGTGTTGCCACCTGTTGTACAAATGGAATCTTTGCAAAGTTTGCAAATTAAAGTACACTTGTTCACATTGAATTTCACAAATGCAAGCCATTTCCACGCAAAGTAGAACCTTTCTTGGAACATATTTTAGCAGTCTGGTGGTACAGGTATATAAAGTTTGTCGGTTTGCTAAGGTAGCTAACTGGTTAAAAAAAAAAAGATCAATTAAGTTCTAACCACTAAACTGAGATCAACAGACAGATAATTGTTAAAAAAGTGAGATGTACAGAAACCTCTGAGATGTTATGCAGGCTGTAATTGCTTTGTTGCACATTGATCCGTTTTTTTTGTAAAACACGCAGTCATTGTGTGGTCGGCGTGTGCCAGTTGCTTTTGTTGTTATAACAATAGTGTTAAGTAGTGCACTTGTACCTGGGCATTCATTAGAAGCTCAACCTAGCTTCACTTAAGCCTTGCTGATTCCTTGTACGTTTGTAATGTGCTATTTGCTTCAATTGTACGTCACTCTGGAAAACAGCATCTGCTGAATAAATGTAAATGTAAATGTGTATTATGGAAACAACTGCAAACAGATATGACAAAATATTGGCATGGTTCCAATCACTAGTACTGTATGGGTAAAGAGTAACGGTAATTGGTAAATTCACTGACCAGCTCATAAAACTGGCCATATTTAGAATGACTGACCAATTGTCAGTCTACACTGATCAGGACGAAAATTTAAATCAGTAGCCGATGGACTGGTGCATCCTTATTTAAAAGTAAATTAATCCAATTTGTCTGGCCTGACAAGACTGAGCTAGCTAGCTGCTACATAAAGGGCTCTTCACAGGCTCCAAGAGCAGCAAGAACACCTCCTTCAGCTCTAGTCAGCCCTATTGTCCCAAACATGAGTACAGAATCTCTACCTTCAATACAGAGGGAAACACAGGCATAAACTTATACACATATTTCAGTTTCAGGGCAGGAAGAATTCACACCAGACACTGCGACTTCTGCCCAGGAGAACATCTGCAAGGACAGGCACTTTCCACCACGAGAAGATACATGCAGGCAGTTTCTCAGCCACCCTGACAACTATGGACAGGGGATGTAATTAAAGCACTTCTGGTCTTGGTGATTTTCACCATCAAGTCAAACTGCCAAGGCAAAACTGGTCCAAGATGCCCATATGACTAGAAACTGTGTTTTGGGAGAATTATTTAGTGCCTGATCGTTGATAAGAAGCAAAATCAGAGGTCTTCCGTTCCCATTTAAAAAGAATACATTTCTTGGTGTGGTAATATCACCCACAGTACCTCAAAGCAGTGATGCTAATTCGCTACACTTGGCTCAATGGTTAGTCATGGTTGCTGACCTTAACAGATCTACTTGGTGCTTTTCTTTTTCGGTTTGAAAAATCTTTCGATGACAAGCTGTTGGCTTTGTTTATATGTTTTTGTTTATATAGTTATTGACCCTTTCAACTGTTTAGGTTGAAAACACGAAGCTTACTCACAACCTCCCCGGAAACTCCAACAGAAACTTACTGAATGAGCCATCTTTGTCAAATTGTTTTCCCAATGTTTTCTCAAAAAAGTCTTTTCAGAAAGTCAATCAATTCCAGCTCTAATAACGGTAATAGAAATACAACAATGAAAAGTGGGTGATTGTTTCATATTGAACTCCACCAGCGTGGTGATTCAGACGAATCTATAAAAACCGCAGTACAAAGGAGTGTAATTACCTATTCAATTTACAGGGGCATTTCATTTCTGTATGGGGAATCTGACAGACCTGCATGAAACATTAATTTGATTCGTGCTAAGGGGGAACATACGACCTCAGGAAAATGGAAGGATGGCAATCAGTCTTCATCCTGCTCGGTTACGCACTCCCCCGTCAGCAGGAGCGATAACATCTCCAACTCTGACATTCCCTCGTCCATCTTTCTCTATGGGTCCAGGACAGCGAGCAGCACCAGTCGGC
>JAODKF010000103.1:29167367-29186876 GCA_026779585.1 Mormyrus proboscirostris
AAGCCTGTACTGCGCCTAAGAGGGTGGCTCCTACCAGTGCGACACACTCCTGTAAGCCTGTACTGCGCCTAAGAGGGTGGCTCCTACCAATGAGACACACTTCTGTAAGCCTGTACTGCCCCAAACAGGGCAGCTCCTACCAGTGCGACACACTCCTGTAAGCCTGTACTGCGCCTAAGAGGGTGGCTCCTACCAGTGCGACACACCCCTGTAAGCCTGTACTGCCCCAAACAGAGCAGCTCCTACCAGTGCGACACACCCCTGTAAGCCTGTACTGCACCTAACAGGGTGGCTGCTACCAGTGCGACACACCCCTGTAAGCCTGTACTGCACCTAACAGGGTGGCTGCTACCAGTGCGACACACTCCTGTTGCTGCAGCTTATCCACTGGTCCGCTGTCCCACAGCACAGGGTTTTTCCTGTGGACCTCCTGCATTCCAGCCACCCACATTATTACAAATAAAGAGAAACAACAAAAGTCATAACACACAGAGCCGTGGTCATTCATTTACAAAAGGGCCTATTTTACTGGTACATAATGTCACATTATTATTACAATTTGTTCATTATTGTTTATTATCAGAAAATCCCAAATATTTTCATACATCACATACTATTTCCACATCCTTATCCGCATAAACATGCTGCATAACTCTATGAGACCAACCTCTTCTCATTAAAATGATGAAATAATGCTTTATTTGCCATTTGAGTATGAGTACACGTTTATGGAAATGCTTCTCTGTACATATCCAATCTCGTTCTCCTCAGATATATACATACAGCTGAAAGTAGGAGGTAACCTTGGCGAATTCTGACGCACATTTTGATCATAGTGCGATTTTATCACAGACATGTATGTATGTGTAACTTACAGTTTTTTTTTTTGTCTCTCACTCAAAAAATGTTGTCATGGACACAGACGAGTCACTCCATAGACACATTTGTCCATGTACAGAAAGCTTAATAATCCCTGGCATTCGAGAGTCACGTCATTTTATTCTTCTTTGCGGTTAGGGGCCTATTCCATGGAGGATGGGATTCGACCCAGCCACCTTCTGATCACAGGCACCATCCCAGCATTCGGTAATGTTACAATCTCACATGAGAGTGGTGTGTGGTGTGGATTCCGGCCCTTACTCCATGGCACGGCGATACTGACATCTCCCAGGTAGCGGCCCAGACGGCTCCCTGACATTCCTCAGTGTCTGTCCCCTTTCTGCGGCGTTAAGCTCGCGGCCAATGACTCTGTGTGAGACTGCATTACCCTAACCCTGCCCTCTTCGCTATTAACAAGTTTGTTTGGCAGGACGAGGGCTGCTTTCTGCTACAGGCAGACATATTAACCTCTCTGGCATTTTTTTTGGGGGGGGGGCTTGTGTACTCCATATAACACAAACACCCTCCCTGATGCTCACATAATCAAAAGCAATAGACTCACAACAAAGGTAAATGGGGACAAAAACAAAAATATAGTGATACAGGCCAGATTGGAGCGGAAATTACCAGGTTTCACAAAATTTCTTAGGGGGGAGGAAAACAGCATGAAGTGCTTGGCCTGCATTTGAAAGTAGCTATGAGAATAGCCTGATAATAACGGGGGTGGGGGGCCTGGATAGAAATCAGGCGAGGACTCACCCGTGCGGCCGTCAGTGCAGGGATATCCGTGGGGCTCTCTGCCGAAAGATTAAAAGCCTGTGACACGGGGAACGTGGCCATCGATCACAGGTCTGTGCGCGAACGGCGAAGGACGGGAACGATTATGAATAAGAGAGCGGGGGAAAAATCCACGGAGGGCTGAAGCTGATTGGATTTATAACAGCGGGGACGGTAACAGGGGCAGCAGGGCCTGGCAGAGGCCCGGAGAGAGCAGGATAAAGAGGCACGGCGCTCCGGGCAACGGAGCTGAGCTTCCTGTGTTGTTTGGTGAAGCGCCGCCCTCCCCAGGCCAGCTACCCACCTGCACACTTCATTTCGCTCCCCAACTCCATGTTTAGGACCTGGGACACTGCTTCACATCAGGGAGGTACTCAGCAACCCCACCCTGCCATCACTGCATATTCACAGCCAAGACGAACTGAGAAACAAGAGCAACAGCTTCTATCTGCAGGTGACGGATGTCCTCCGCGTCCCAGACGTTTGCGTGCCATTAATCAGTGACAATGTCAGTTATTACAAATAATCTCAAAGTGGCTGGGGGGAGGGGGGTAAAATAAGGCAATATATGAATGTGCGGCTCCGCAGCAACGGCGGCAGGCGGCGGTGATGCAGCTCCTGCAGCCACAAATCACATTTGTGCAAAGGCTTTAATCTGCCGAATTAAAGAAGAAAAATGCAGGGGGCGTCTCGCGCATTGCCAGCAACGGTGAGTGATGAATTGCCCCAAACCTCTGTATTATAATGAAGGGGGCGGGGGCGGGTATTTCTGCTGTCTGCTTGATGTTTAGGTAGGAAAGCAACTTTTAGTGGGACTGAAAAATACACCAACCAAGATTCTCTCTGGGTATTTTTTTTATTTCTTATTATGGACTTTTATGTAACAAGGCTGCCCAAGCAGAATTGAAATAACTGAAAAATACATTTGGGGGATACATAAGGAGGGGCATGCCCCCCCGCCCCCCCATCACCATCTGCACCATTAATGTGAGAGTCAGACAGCACAATACTAATAAAATATCCTACGTGACGACTCCACAATCTCTCACTGCCAGTACAACTCAGGACATCTCTATTAGCCCCCCCTCAACCCCCACCCCCCACTGCCAGGTCCTATCAAACATCTTCCCAGACAGCTGATAGCTTCTGCTGCAAGAGAACGACAAACACAATCTGAGTACAGCAATGTAACTGCATTACACAACGGAGAAGGACCCCTATGACCTCAGCAGCTCTGATCCTGTTTCAGCCGGTCGTGCCAGCGGGAGTGGCGGGAGTGGCATCCGCGGGGGCCTACAAGCAAGAGTTCGCCCACAACTCACAAAAACACACACTATACAACTGCTAAAAGGCTATTTTGCCCCTGAGTAACAGGACAAGAAAACGACAGCATTTCTGCTATTTTCAACTACACGGAAGCCAGACTACGCAAATAATGGTGGTTCATGTTTATTATACAATCTGAATAATTCACTTGTAGTAGGTGTAAAACCAACACCTCCTGCTGCCAGATTAAAAGCTACCGTAAACTCTGAGTGTACATGTGCTGCTCAACATCAAACCACAAATGTCCGTTAGTCTAACTACGTAATCCATTAAGAAAGACAGACGCAAATAAATTATTACCGCTCTCAGTTACTGGCCTTTGCTTACTGGAGGAAACAGGTTTTCAAATGGAATAATTTGTGCATTAAATAAATCTACACACCTGAATCCACTGAACGCTGGCAAACCATATATTCATTTGAGGGACAAACGCTGCATTCCACATTGCTTTACAATCAAGCCCAGATCCTTCAGTAGATCGATTTGATCACTCTAAGGTGATGTGTGTGTACGCATGCAATATAAGCCACGGTGTGGATCATAACACCATGTTTCATCGCAGGAGGCTGAGACAGTACAGGGCCTTTACAATATGTAGCACCTTCCCTTGGTTTAAGCATTTCTGATTGCGAGTTTGTCACATGACCCCAAGAGAGCGGAACACCGTCACTCCTATTAAGGTGCATTTTTCTCCGCTCCAGAAAAGATAGTTCTTCTAATAAACATTCTCTTTTTGCTTCAGCGCCTCGCACAGACCCCAGGTTACGCCGCCCTGCAGTTACACACTTTTCCTGTGGCTATTTTTTGCTGCATATGCTCCTCACCTGCTATTTCAGATCCAAGACGATAGCACTGTTAGTGTTACGTACGTACACGGACAGAAAGGCTTGGTTTTACTCCAGTTTTAGCAATACCGCTAATGCTGACTATAAATGAAAAATCTATCGGTTGTTTTTTTTTTAGCAGTATCTGCAATAAAAATAGCTGAAGAGAGACTGAAAGGACACTCGGCTCTTCGATGCCGTCAACGGTGAGAAGCAGCCTGTGCGATTTGATAGGCGCGCAGTGAGCGCTTAGCGTTTTGTGGATGAGTCCCTGACTAATCATCTGTTTACGAGGTGTCAGAGGAAGTAAGCAGGAAGGGTTCTGACATGAACCCAGTCGACATTACACCCGCATGCTCAGCAGGGGGTGGGACACACGAATTGGAAATGGCAGATTTTTTTAATAGCACTCTATCTGTGCCGGTGCGAGTCTCATCAAAGCGGAGGGACGCCGATCCTTCGAAAATTGCGATTCCCCTGTTATAAATACACCCAGCACTGGAGCGCTACGCTCTGCGTCTGCGCCGCGCCTCCTGGATACTGCGCACCACGGATATTTCATTTAAGATCAAGAGCTGCATGACGGAGCATTTCAAAGACCCGTGACGGACGCCTTGGTGTCTAATTACAGACGCCCTCCATGTCAGTGAAGAGGTTAAGCATGGGAGCGAGTGGGCTCTCACACGGCCGGCTCTCCACAGCGCCACCTGCTGTCAGCAGTGCTGATTTCCATCACTTTCTCCAAAAATCAAGCAGAACGTGAATGCTGCTTTAGGGCACGGCTGCTGTCCCTTATTGCCAAGTTGTCTAGATTAGTATTTAATGTGCACATTATTAAATTCTGATGTAGAAAATACCATTGGGAAAACATCATGCTTACATCACTTCAACACCTTTAAACACAGGCATAAAAAAGGTGCACAGAATCCCATAACAAGCCAGTAATTCCACAAGGAAGGCGCACAAGCGGCCAATCCATGCCAGACCTGGGGAGGGCGTACAAATTCCATGCAAAACTTAGCACATCTTAAAACTGCAAATGGAAGCAGAAGCGCATGCAGGAAGGCAATGCAACATGGGAAAACATGCAAACACCACACAGGGGTGGCTATCTAGCATTTGAACCCCCGACGTGACAAAAATGTTACTGAGGCACGGTACCACCCTACATACAGCATGTTACTCCTACATATGGACAATTCAGCATTCGCTTGCTGTGATAAAACAAAGAGGGCCTTACACTCAGTCCGTCGAGTCATAAGCACAAGCACTCGTAGGCACAGCACAACATCACCCCTCCGCAGTGTCTGTCCAGCTTATAAAGTCTAACTAGCCTGTAAACTACAACGAAATCACTCATGCTCATGACCTGTAAAGCAATTAACGATTTTTTGAGAGTTATACAGTATAATTTCGTGGCTGTGGTCTCAGGATGGATGGTGCACGCTCTGGCATTCATTAGCAGAGGTCTCCTGCTCTGGGGGGGGGGGTCTCAGTCAGACGAGCGGGTCCGACACACAAACGCGCCGCTTCCCTGCATCACAACGATGAGATAATCTTCAGACGGTCAGGAGGAAGACTAATGACATCAGCAAGGCTGATAGCTGCCTATTGTTGCCATTTATAAAAATATCAGACTGCCCACCTGTACAAGAACACAGAAATAGGTTAACTAATCACCAAGACACCAGATCACTTTATAAGAGGCAAATATACGTATAAAATAAACAAACAAACATAGCTGTGGAGAGCTTTCTAGCTGCTGAACGGAAAACTCCTTCCATTCGTCTCAGGGAGTCAGTGAAACAGACTGGAACATGTGACCTTTTTCTACAGATACGGTTTATAAGGAGGGCTTTGAGAGCGGAATACCCAGAGTCATTCATCATGATGAGCTGGGGAGGCAGCCTGGTGTCTCAAAGAGCTCAGCCAGCAACAATGCCACAGCCAGGCAGCTAAGGTGCCAGCACAGGGTACATCCAGGGGAGATGGAAGGTGCCAGAACACTTACATCCATGGCGGCATCATGGCCAGGACTAGGTTCATATAGAGATAGGAATCAGATAAAATTGGATATATATACATTTTTTCACCAGAGACTTGGTATGTATATGAAGAGAATAATTTCTACTTAGAGTGTCGAGGCTGGCGAGCGTCGAGGCTGGCGAGCGTCGAGGCCGGCGAGCATCGAGGGCGGCGAGCGTCAAGCGTCAAGGGCAGCAAGTGTCGAGGCCGACGAGTGTCGAGGGCGGCAAGCGTCGATGGCGGAGGGCGGCGAGCGTCGAGGGCGGCAAGCGTCAAGGGCAGCAAGTGTCGAGGCCAACAAGTGTCGAGGGTGGCGCGCTTCAAGGCCGGCAAGCGTCGAGGCCGGCAGGCGTCGATGGCGGCGAGCGTCGAGGGCGGAGGGCGTCGAAGGGCGGCGAGCGTCGATGGCGGCGAGCGTCGAGGGCGGCGAGCGTCGATGGCGGAGGGCGGCGAGCGTCGAGGGCGGCGAGCGTCGAGCGTCAAGGGCAGCAAGTGTTGAGGCCAACGAGTGTCGAGGGTGGCGCGCTTCAAGGCCGATAAGCGTCGAGGGTGGAGGGCGGCAAGCGTCGAGGGTGGAGGGCGGCAAGCGTCGAGGCCAGCGAGCGTCGAGCATCAAAGGCAGCAAGTGTCGACGAGTGTCGAGGGTGGTGCGCTTCGAGGCCGACGAGTTTCGAGGGTGGCGAGCTTCGAGGCCGGCGAGCGTCGAGCGTCAAGGACAGCAAGTGTCGAGGCCGACGAGGGCAGCTCCAGAGCCTCCATGAGGAGTCGCTTACTGCATAATTCAGAGATACTCTTCTCTAAGACGCTACAGACAGAACTTTATATGCGCTTATGAACTTAGGCCTACATGATTGATACGGCAACTGGGCCAGGCACACCTCCACTCAGCATCCGAGGCTGAGGAGGAAGACGAGGAAGGCTAGTCAAAGCAGAGATGGAAAGAGGCACACCATACCTCAGGAGCACATCTGCAAAGGCGAGGGAGTACAAGGCTGAAGACACAGCTAAGAAAGGCAAAATATGGCACTGCTTTTAGGGAAAGTCGGTATATAATCAGAGAATGACACCCAGAAGAGAATGCATTCGAGCAGTGGTAAGGAACATTATCTAGCCTTTCCAAGTTCTTTTTTTATATATATATATATATATATTTATAAATTAGAAACAGTTTAGTACCGAGTCAAATACATACAGTTATGGTGATAAATGAGTTATTAAATAAGCACAGGAGTCAGGAATCACACCCACAGGCCTGGAAGCATGAGGGCAAAGTAATACTGCCCGGCCATATGGGCTGTGTCAGCAGAAAAAAATCTTTGCCTTTTCCACATAAATGGTACCCAGAATGCTTGTTACAGTCAAAATAAACCCCGGAGTATGCAAATTTAAATTTAAAAAAAAAGGAAAAAAAATCACCTGTTTGAATATCTGAGCGATCCAACAGAGCTTTCAGGCACTGCTCTAATGAGGTGCGGAGAAGCACACAGAGAAGGTAATTCTCTAAAGTCGGCACACTTCCCCCGCGGAAAACAGCACCTCCGGAAAAAAAGCCATAGAAAGCTGCTTATGGGAAGTGAAAAGGCAAGTAAGAGGGAAATAAGGAGGGCATTAGAAACAACATGACAGCCGGTGATTACAAAGAGAACCCACCCACCGCTGGCGTGCCCCCTCCGCGCCCGCTGCCGGCATGCCCCCTCCCCACCCACCACCGGCGTGCCCCCTCCCCGCTCGCTCCCATTTTAAAAGCCCATTTTCTTTCTCGCCTTAATACCACCCTGCAGGCATTTTACTTAGGATGTGCTTCATGTCAAAGTAACTCTTAAACTTCTGGAGATCCATTTTTTCTGCAATCAGGTGCTGGGCATAAAACAGGCGGTGGCTGGGAAGGGGGCCGTGGCTCTCCATGAAGGTCTGATGGCTATGGCACACATCTGTCAGTGAGGAGGCAGCCAGGTACGAGGCCGAGGGGGGGGGGGGTTTGCTCCCTCGCAGCTCCCAGCCAATCAGGAACACTGAATACCTGGTACAGGCGTGCTGGAAGCTGAGAGGAAGCAGAAACATGGACTGTCCAGGGTTCCCCAAGGACTGGGTTGGGAAACACTGCATTAGTTAATAATCCAGTGGCCTAATGATGTCTCTTACATGGATTCTGTTAGCAAAAAATAACACAATTAATGTTTAAATGGTGCATAACCCTTAAACACACACAGGTCCGTACCAAGATTGTTGTGATGTGTGTGACAACCACAACATAGCTTAAAAAGGCAACTAGTATCACTGTTAAGCAAGAAGAATTTCAGCATCCATTCATCCATCCTCATAAGAGTCTGCCTTGGACAGGACTGGGCAGCAAATTTCATCTCCAGCATGAAGAGGAGTGTTAGCTGGGAGGCCCCCGTCCACTGCGGAGGACCCTTCTTGGACGTTTTAATTTTGTACAGCTGCTCTCTTTTAATTAGACTTAACTGACCCGTTTGATTGATTCCTGAATCTGTTTTGAGCAAGTATTAACAAACAGGACATTTTAAAGGCTGGGAGGCTCCGCATGTGCAACTGCTAGCCCTCCAGGGGTGTCGGTTCAAATCCCACTTCTTTGGTGTCATGTGGGTTTCCTCCCACAGTCCAAAGAGGTAGCTGGGTGTCTCTGATTTGCCCATAGTGTAGGACTGTGGATGTTTTCTGTATGACTGGTGCAGCCCACCCTTGTGGCCTAGTCTACCCAGCTTAGCACCCAGGCAACTCTGACCAGGTTTGAAGGATATTTCAAAAATTTTCACCCATGAAAATGCATGTAAACTACCCCCTGGGCTGTTCCTCCAAGCCCCCTCTTGCTGCATGTTTGAACATGGTGGTGCTATTTTACGGTATTTACTATTGATTATTAGTCCCCAGTTTGTGTGTTGTGTTGTGTTGCATTGCATTGTTTCATTGCGTTGTATTGTATTGTATTGTGTTGTGTTGTGTGCCTCGAAAGCATACAAGTGAGATTCACTATAATATGCATATATGGCAGTATAATAGCTAGAACTAGGACAGAATAACTGGACAAGTCAGGATTAGCTTGGTCATGACATCAAACTGGTGCAGTGAAGTGGGAGCAGGGAATGCTGGTCTGTCTAGAGTCATGGGCCATGCTGCTTCCCATTTAACTTGCCAGAAAGCCCACAACAGCCAGTGATCCAGCTACACATAGGTGACGGGAACAGGACAGCTCGACATGTGGGGGCCCTTTGCGAAAACGACTCCGCCACCCCGCTCCATGTGCGAGCTGCAGCAAGCTTCAGGATGCGAGGACAGACGGACGCCAAGGGAACAAACCCAGCATCACTCAGAACAGCCGAGTCTGGCCCCAGTCAGGAACAATACACAACAATCTAGCTTACATAAAGGCTGGCTGGCAGAGAATGCGGGCCAGCAGACAAGGCTGGGTGACCCTTTGCAGAGAAAGTCCCCAATTACCATTTGGCAAATGCTCCAAAAAGCTCGTTTCCAGAGGCAATTCATATTATCGCTAAGAAGTACACTTTTACAATGTAAAATAACATGGCCCATCACCTACAGGAAAGTACAACGACACTTTTAAAAGCAACACACCCTTTCAAATGCAAAAAAGGTACTTTTTTGTGGTTTTGCAGAATTAACTCACAGTGCCGATAAACGGCGCCGCCTGTTTTGGTTTCGACTGTCTGTAATTAGCATTTTCTGTAATTAGCATTTCCTCCATCTATGTCTTCTTGCCAGATCCTGTAAATTCCCTCTTTATGAAGACATAAAACGGGTGACTGCTTTTCCTTAAAGCTTAGGGAAACACATTAGCGAGCAACCTTTTGTGTTCATTTAGCGCCGAGAGAAATGCAAAAAGATGCTATGTTATCTGATTTATATAAAACTAAAGGCCAAAGCAGTGTTACACCAGCAGCAGAGGAACAGAAACAGGGTAGCTATGTTATTTGAATACTGATTAAACACACTAAGTGATCCATATCCAGCCCCACACACATACAGAGATATCAGAAACACATTTACCTTCAGCTTATCACAGACAGCCTACTGATGCTTCATCATCCATCAATTCCTCCTTTCCATGCCTTTTCCACCCTCTAGAAGATACTCTCCTCTGTTCATTCTTACTATAATGATTCCCGCTGCCTATTTGCGGTTGAGAAAATGGTACATACTCTAAACACTAGCTTGATTCATTGGAAAATACAGTCAGACTCTACATGTCTTAAAAGCGGGCAATTATCTGCGTTCCAGTAAAAAGACAGATGAGCATCAGCAGTCGGATTTTGCATGCAAATGTCAGACATATGAGACAGCTAAAGCTAATCGTGTTAGATACACGATCTGACGTCTGGTCATGCCAGAGGCTTTTAGAACAGAATTAGCACAGCTGGAGTTTTGAAATCAAACATCTTTCATAGGCGTTCAATTATTAATCGAACGAGACGGACACAAAAGCATTAAGCGAGGAAGGTAACATGAGAGACTGTGTGAGATGGGAGGCGCTGAGGATCTGCCATGGGGGTGTGTGTGTGTGACGTTGGCTGGGTCATGCCCTAACGCAGGTCATGCAGGTTGGGTGCAGATGCCGTCAATGCAATGCATTTATGGCCCGTTATCAGTAATAGATTAGCGTCTAAAAATGTATCTTGCGAATCCAGGTGCCAGAACATGCTCTTCCAAACCCCTGAAATAGCAAAGCAAGGGTAAGCATTCACTCCTGTGCTCTGTCACAGTGAGAGTAACAGTTTAATGGCTCACTTTCAATTTCCACGGACCAAATGAACTATTTTGCAAGATATGTTGCAGGATATCGAATGAGCAGACAGGTGCTGACACAGACGATCATATATCTATCGTATCACAGACATGTTGCCTTGTGATTACAGGTATAAATAAAATAGCCTATGCAGCTGAATTGTAAAATGTCGGCTGCACCTGTTTACTTGGAACTGGTATTTAAATATAAACTTTTTCCCTAAGTTGTTGAAGAGGACTTCAGTGGCCTATCAGTTTTTGTGCTCATGAATTCAAGAAAGGAGAGAAATAACCGTAAAATATGGCTGCAAGGATTGATTTCAGAAGCTTAGAGAAGGAGAAGTCCGGAAGCTTCTCTCCGCTACGGTCCACACAACCAGTCTGGATGAAGAGCAGATCCCCACTTCTCAGGGCAAATGGGCATTTTTATCATCTCTGTAAAACGAGTCATGTTCTAAATCAAAATTTATGGATTTCAATAGCAGTACACTTCACCACAACTCAACATAAAAGACCTACATTTAAAGTGTCCTTACGTGTTTAAAAAAATGTCTTAAAATGCTAAATACAGAAATGATAAATTAACTTCCATCAGGTTTCTTTTTTATTACGCAACAATGCTGTTAGAATGATTAAATGCCGGTGTAAAAATAAGAATATTGGAAAAAAAAATACCAGAAGTTCTACCTGCATTTCAGGCTTGTGATTATAAAGTGTGAGTACTATAGTCATACGCACACTAGGTAAACTAGCAATTTCAATAATTACAAAAACTAATGCCTGAAAAGACCCCAACATTGAAAGTGTTCTGAGCTCCTGAACGAGCCGCCTTTTATTAAGAGCTGGGATAGAGATGTGTACTTGCTTTCAAATGTTCTAAGCTTAAGGCAACACCTTAAATATTAAAAAGAACCTTTGTGAAGACACCCCATTTTCACTGGATTGTGTGCAAGGCAGGAAACATCATTTCTCAATATAAATTTAACTACCACCACCAAAGAATGATTTGACCTCTGAAAGTTCCTGGGACATTCTTAAGATCATTTCTAGAAAATCATTAGGTAGCTAGCAGAAGCTTGGTGATGCTCTTAAAACACACTGGAAGATGGAAGCCAATGACATTAATGTAAAAATGAAAAACCTTCCAGAGAACATCATGCAATCACATGCTAATCACATGCTACATGAGGACATAACAAGGTGAAGAATTTCCGTTAATTTCAATGAAATGTTATCATATCCTCAAGTGAGCAAAGGGGGTTAAAAGATGTAATATTATGCATCAGTAGGACCTTCAGTACCATTCAACAGTTTGAGCATTGTACGAGATCTTCAGTTTCCTGACAATTTCCCGCATGGATTAGCCTTCACTTCTCAGAACAAGAATAGACTGATGAGTTTCAGAAGAAAGTTCTTTGTTTCTGACCATTTAGAGCTTCAAACTCACGATTGCTGATGCTTCAGATACTAAGCTAGTACAAAGGCCAGTTTTATTGCTTCTTTAATCGGCACAACAATTTCCATCTGTGCTAACATATCTGCAAAAATATTTTCTAATGATCAATTAACCTTTTAAAATGATGAACTAGCATTCATAAACAACACTGGAACACAGAACTAATTGTTATTGATAATGGGCTTCTGTACTCCTGTAGATATTCCATTAAAAACAGCTATGAGTTTCCAGCAATGATAATCATTTACAACATTAACAATGTCTACACAGTATTTCTGATCAATCTGATATTATTTTAATGGACAGAAAAGCAAGGAAATTTCTAAGTGACCTCAAACTTTTGAATGCGAGGGTCATGCATCCCCGTTTTGTAAATCTGCTGTTACTTAAAAAACTGCCGTGTATCAAATCTGCATGAATACAACCAGTTTTCAATCGAGTTGGAATAATGTAATCTTCTCTTATGTAACAAGGAAGAGGACCAACATTCCAAGTCGGTCTCACTTAGCAATCATGGAAGATTATCATACTCCTTTTTGAAATGCTCCTATTTGGGATTCTATTGTGTCTGTGTTAGCGCTGTGAGGCAGTATAACATGAAACAGTTGGAGGAGCACTTGCAGTAGGTCAGCCATACAGCCCGGGGGGTTCCCATGCGGTACCTTATTTCCTATGGCCTTTTTGGGGGGGAAGTTGAAGGTGTCAACTTGGGGGTATTTGGCTCGGAGGCGGCTGTGAAGGTCCCGGAACTCGGCGTATCTCCGGTACACGTTCCACTCATTATCCAGGATCCTGATGTAGACCTGAGAACAGCAAAGCAAACGAACAATCAAATTAAACAAAACCGCTGAAAGGAAAATGCGCGACTCATCCGGCCAACTGAGATGCAAACCGCGCAGCACACAGATTCGGGACAAAAATTCCCAGATTGCAAACAGATGAAGATCTATTAAATCAATTGTTTCTTTGAGTAATGCATTGTCTATGCCCAATTATTTATTCCAAACATCTACAATTCAGCGCGACTTCCAGATGTTGTCAGTCAATCATTTTCTGCTTTGTCATGTCCAGATGACAGAGACATGAGGGTCCTTTCCACAAAAACACAACGTGCCTTCAGAGGGAGAGAAATGTCACAGAGCATGGAATGGCTCCACCGCCTAACAGCCAATCAGAGGCATCAACAATCTCTCAGGGTGCTGAAAAACCATCAATAAATGAAGGACCCACAGCAATCACATTACTCTGCAGACCAGAGGACGGGAAAACAGCTTCGATTCAGAGCACTGCCTTTTGAAAACCATTTTTATAAGACGTATAATTAATAGCCATAAACCCTCGGAGGAGCATTATGTGTGAATGTGCTTTTAAAAGACACAGAGAGGGGCGCCTATGAAAGCATGTTACATCGCCTAAAGTGAAAAAATGGGTCATGCTATTCTTCAAAGTACAAAATGATTATCTGCCCATCACCAGAGGGCTCAGAACCAAAGATGGCCGAACCACCTGACCCTGGATCAAGGAGGCGCTCTTTAGAAAAGGCAACCCGGCTGAGCAGCAGATTTAAAAAGATCCACTGATAAGCGACTCGGGTGGGGAAGGCAATCAGGCTGGCCTGGTGACTTTGATATCGTTACTCCTGCTGGTAGGAGAAGAATGATGGGAAATCTGAGCTTCAGGCCACGCAGGTGTCGTCTGCTTGGTCTCGGAGGACGCTGAAGGCCTTCTGACTTGCATTAGCGCTGCGCGGCTACACTCAGAAAGCAACAGCTGTGAGTCTCAGCCAGCATGTAACAGAGCACTACCAAGCTTCTGGATGTTACAGGTTTCCTGCATCCCTGATTATCCGACGTCCTGACTGGACTCTCAAGCATGTCATGCAGACATCCCACCTCTCCCGGAAGTTCTGGCAGTCTCCGCAAATTCACAGCAGCTCCCTGACACCTGCGAATGATGTGCAATCTCTCCTAAATCTACTATCCTGCCAAATTTTACGGCCTCAAGCGCCGGTCAGGAAATTTACCGACAGCCCCCAGCCGAGTTGAAAAACCTTACCGCCAGGATCCCACCTCCCTGCCTAAGGTGCAATGCCGCCTTGTGAGGGATGAACCTCCTGAGATGGCCAAGGTTTCTATCACTCTTTTCATTCATACATCTATGAGACAGGAGAGCACGCAAACGCTACTCATTAATATTAATAACGACCACGACGACAAGCCTAATGCTCTTCTGCGGGAGAGGCTGGCGCAGAATTACAGGCTTACTGATGGCACAGTAAAGATCCCTTTTGATTTAGCTCATTAGCATGGCAGGCCTCTATCAAGGTGACCTGGTGGGAAACCTACGGCGGTAAAGGAAGACCAGCGTGAGGCTACAGCCGCACGTCAGGAGGAGATGGGAGAGACGCGCCCAAAAGGCTAAACAATAAATAAATAAATAAACAGCCATTAGATTCAAGCCATTATGTGCTACTGTTTACCCAGCCAGCACTTTAGGTGTTTCCTCCATTGCTTTGGAATGCTTTTCCATGGAACCGGTTAACAAAAGACAACCCAGGGCTATGCCGTTTTACTGGTCCTCTGTTCTTTTTGTTTCTACAGCATCCAATTAACACTGGTCCAAAGAGAATGATTTTGCCTGTCTGCGGAAGAGAACTTCACATTTATGTTACGTTAACACTGCACTTCATCGGGAGGGCCACGATTCCACCCAAACTACCAAATTAACCTTGAAGACCAAGGGTTTCTTAGAAACCAATTACGGCCCCATCGTTTATATACATAAATCACACAGCCCAAACTCCAGCAGGTTGTGATGTGGTACAGAGGACTGTCTAAGGACATCTGAGGGGGAAGAAAAGCCAGTGACCTCACAGCATATGATCTGCAGCTGGGGTCTCGTAGCAGAAGGGAGGGGGACGTTTACAGTTTAATGTATAATCCCACATTTATGGGAAAATCTTTCAAATAACAACACACAACAAAAGAAAATGTTACATTTAGAATTTAGACTCCATCCATCCATCCATCCATCCATCACAGGTACCAGGTAACTGAGGCGTCTCGAGGCAGGGCTGCGTTTCTGAACCGAGGGATAAAAACTGTGCAACACAAGAAAAAGGTCAAAACTCCACACACACGGAGTGAGGGCAGGATTTGAACCACCGGGCATAATGGCGTGAGGTAGCTGTGTTACCCTTACCAAGCTGCCAAAACCCTTTATAATACTTCAAACATTAATTTATGGAGACATGCCAGAATGCATTCTGAAAATGGTTTTGGAAACTTATTTCTTAATATTATCTATTACCTGCATGATGCCATTATTTGAGCTTATTAATTTATATCTCAGATTAACAGGGGCATTTAAATTCTACAGCAGCTCTCCTGCAAACTTTCAGCGAAATCTTGCCTTCCTAACTGCAGCTTCAGAAAAGCTCTTTCAAAAAAAAAAAAAGGCAGGCAGATACTACAGTAGCTGCTAAAGCGGGGGTCTCAAACTGCAGTCATGGGGGAGTGGAGCCCTTCACATTCTTTGGTTTAACATCTAACACACCTGATTCAGCTCCTTGTGCTAATTACCACACAGCTCTTGAGCTGAATCATTTCTGGTGGAACAAGGAAAGAACTAAGCTACACAGGGCTCCGGCCCCCCAGGACTGGAGTTTGACACCAATATGCTAGATGCGCCAAAATAACACACACTGATGTCTGTACCTAAAACAGTCAGCATTTTTGTTATGCCTTTCTTAAGGAAAGACATTTAAAAATATCAGTTGTGGTCATTTCAAGCATGAGTGTCAGACCTCAATTGATTGACATCGCCTATAGGAACAGAATAGGGTTCATTTCCAGTGAATGACAGCATACTAATATCTTAATTATTTTTCTTTCTTTGAACAGCTTGTGCCTGCCAACAGATGTGAAAAATGCAGGTCCAGAAATTACAAATCCACAAATCCAAGGTTTTGTTTCAACCAGTTGAGTATAAAGAGTCACAGAGTACTCAACTGGTTGGTTGAAACAAAACCTTGGCCTGGATTTGTACTTTCTGGACCCAAACTTCCTACCTCTGGCCAATAGTTCCATGTAACGTAGAGTAGTGGTTTCAAGCCTCCAGCTCCCCTGTGAGGGAACCAGGCTTGGTGGATATTATGAGGGCTATTCTGCATCAGAATAACCATGGGTCCAGACCAGTAGGGAAAACCATGCGAATCACTGAAACTCCAGACTAAAGCAAAGACTGTAATTTCATTCTGGACATCATTCCCCATAGCTCACAGAGGCCCGCTCCTTTTTTTGGCAGCGTCGCTAAGTGTAATAAAGCTTATCTTTCATATTCCCTCAGGGACTTTCACAGCCAAGAGGACAAGATGCTACGTCTCTGTTATTGATCCAAATGGTCACAGCACTTTAATAATCCAGTCAACACTAGGCTTTGCCAATTTCCATTCCAAAGTAACCCATTTAGTGTAAGAAGCCAACATGTGACTGCACAAGCAGTCTGAAGGTAGATGGATGGATGGATGGATGGATGGATGGATGGATGGATGGATGGATGGATGGACGGACGGAACAGTATAATGGATAATAAATGTGGTTAATAGAGGAAAGTCAAAAATTAGATAAAAAACATTGAGAAGCTTAATAATAATAATAGTCATCATCAGTTTATCCATCTATCCATCCATCCTGAATATCCGCTTGTCCCAAGCAGCGTCGCAGGGGTCCCTGGATGGGGCACCAATCCACTGAAGGGCAAAGAAAGAAAGAAAAAATGAAGAAAGAATATAAATAAATAATAATAGTAATAACAACTAAACTGGGCACAAGCGCTCTCCCCCAGAAAGAGCAGTAATAAAGAGGCTTCCGCCCCCAGTTGTCCCAGCCGACACTCCTCTCTAATTTCACGCTCTGATCTTAAGGCTAACCCTGTAATACACTGCGCCTTTGAAGATCAGGTTAACTTCACTTTATTTCACTTCATTTCTGAACCACTGCCATGTCAATTACAAGCTTGTTAATGAATACCGTTTCATCCCGTCCGTCCTTTAATCTGCGTACGATGCAGCTGCTGCCACCTCGGTGCATACGGGACGCAGGTAATAACGCCGCTCTGCCAGCATCGGACAGGCGATAAGAAGCCCAGCCGAGCCCAAATTCCCACCGAGTCTTCGGCAAGCCCCCACCCCTCTGTCCTCGTCCCGGAGCAGATGGCCCGGTCAGGGGCATATGGGGGGGGGCGGTCTGTGTGTGTGACACCAGGCGTGCGACACACTAAGGCGGAAACGCCACACGGTGCCCTGCGGAGCGGCACTGGTGTGTCGCATGCCCTCGGCACTAGGGGGCGCCATGCTGCCCCTCTGCCAGACGGCGGCCTCTCGGGATCACAGTGTTTACCTTTAAGCATGTACATGCAAATTAACCACTATGTGTCAATAAAAACCAGCCAACATTCCACATTCTCACTATTCTCCATGGGCGTATATGAGTGTTTATATACACCAACACATACATGACCACATATATGGGAATGAGAAGGTGGAGCAGGATCTGAAGGATCGAACTGCGCGTGTCAGTAAAAGCTGCCATCCCCGGACCTCCCAAGGGCTGAAGCAAACCTCCACCTTCTCATTAACAAACCCAGCTGGCCTGGGGCTCAGACCTGCATCTTTCCAGTCATTTCAATCTATCTGCTGGGATTCTACGATTCTGCAATGGTGGCTCAGTATTAGAAATACTCATTAAACACTTAGAAAAAGATACCCTGCCGGCCTGGAAGAAAGAGAGGGGATAGAAAAATACAACTGCATGCAGCTGATTTATCTAAAAATACATAATCATAAAGCCCCCTTTCTGTGCCGGGAGGGGGCACAGCGACTCCTTTCAGTCACCGGAATATGACAGAGGGTCTGCGCCTGTCAATTAACAGCTCCAGTTGATTGCAGACCCCTGGCTGCGATAAAAGCTTCAGTCTAACCCCTTCTGTCTGAGGGAGGAAGCCAGCAGAGAGCCATCTTCTGCACCTCCCAACAGGAAGCATCTAATCAGCTTCCCTCTTGAAGGTCCTCCAGGGTCGGCTGCCAGGCTGCAGTCGGCGATGACAGGGGTTGTGCTATGTCAGCGGCGCTGGGCTGCAAAACCGGAAGGTTGTAGTAAAGTCACGCCTAGGCTACTGTGATTTTCATTTGGGGACCATTTTGCGTAATGACCTTATCACTGGAACAGAACTCAGTCGCTAAATGAGGAATGGGTATTTTAACCTTTTATTACATCAATGGAATTATATACAGGCAAAATCAGTCTACAGACGTGATTTTATGCACATCATCTACGGACATCCAGTGACAATGCAGAATGAACTGAACGTGAATTTCTGGATTGTAGCATTTAAGCAGAAATTATACCAGTGTGTTTAGACTCTGTTGTTGGAAAATCCAGTGCGAGACCATCGCCATTTCAGCTATATCTTGTCTTTTATCAAGGCTGTGGATGTTGAGATGTCCTACAACCAATAATACTGGGAAATATCATTTCATCTTCAACGATGAACAAATGTGTCTTAGGATAGAAGAGTAACAAGACAACATGAGGGGGGGGGGGGATTTTCGTGATCGATATTTACTGCCGAGAGCATCAGTGATGTTCCAGAAGAAACCCTCTGGCAATCGAATACACAGGACAACTGTCAAAGCCAGCTGTTTGTAGGTGATTTCTCAGCCCGCAAACCCTATGCCATCCTGTCTTTGACAGGGCCTGCTGGTCTCGCACGGAGAGAGGGGAACGGTGCCTACACCAGCATCTTTCTCATGGCAAAAACTCAGAGACACGTGTGTCCAAACAGAATGGAAATGCCCACACACATACCCACTAATGACACAGCGACATCACCCACACGGACACCAGCCTCACTAAGATCCTTTGGTAGTCTCACTCGGAAGTTATGTTTCACTGTATCCCTTGGGGGGGGCATGCGGCTCTCAGGGTTAGAACTCGGCACCTGCCAACAGGTCACCAGTTCAAGTCCTGTGGTTGCCAGAGTGATACCACCATTGAGCACTTGAGCAAGGCACTTAACTGTTTCAGTGACTGGCTGACCCAGCTCTCTGAATTGTACATATCTTTGGATAAAAGGGTCTGTTAAATAAATGTAAATCCAAACAACTCTAGCAGTAATTTCAGGTGAATAACCCGTAACTTTTGAGTAGTCGCTTTGAAAAACATATAATTGGATAAACTCTTCTGCCAGGAAGAACAAAATCAGGCATCACACTACGCAGGTTAACGGGAAAGCAGAGGACCAGGGAGTCACAGCCTTATTAGAGGCTCAGAATCCAGTAACTAGTGTTTCTGAGACTCTGATCTACATTTACATTTACAGCATTTGGCAGACGCCCTTAGCTAGAGCGACTTACATAAGTGCTTTAAGACTCTGCTATAAATTTTCCTCGATACTAGCTCA
>JAODKF010000103.1:29186976-29201896 GCA_026779585.1 Mormyrus proboscirostris
TTTTGAAGACATTAAGTGACTCAGCTGTTCGGACATCAAGGGAGAGTTCATTCCACCAACTTGGTGTCAGAACAGAGTAGAGCCGAGAGATGCGTCTTCCTGATCTGTCATTGAGCCTCAGCCAGCCCCACAGAGATGGCACTTAAGATGCTAGACCAGATGGCCAGCACACAGTAACCCAAGGACGGGGCTTTCTGAGAAGTTTCTACCGCAGTACAAGGCTAGCTGATGCAACTAAACATCCTGTTTATGAGGACGACTGGATACGAAAAATACTCCCCTAAGGACCACAAGGAATGATGACTCTGTTGGTGAAACTAACAACACTCCAGGTCCCCAGAGGCAACCTGCTGTTAAGACGACCGTGATTAAGACGGAATTCAGCAGAGCGCAGTGAAGTACACCAATGGTTCTGAGAAGCAGGCATTAAGAAGTACCGCAAATGTACTGTGTCTGCCCGGGGTTCACATAAAAAGGGAGAGCCCAGAGTCTGGGGAACAGCTGGCTACTCCCGGTCACTGTCTCAATGCAAGAGTTGCTTTTAACTCCTCTTTCCGTCATCACTACTAATCTGACATATAAGGGTTGGACGATGAACCTGAAACACCGGCCAAAATAGTGCTTGAAATTTCACACCTATATATGCGCAGCATGTTGGCCAGTCTTTCCTGATTGGACATTTCATCAGTAAGAGCAGAGTGGCAATACCACAGCTGTAAATAAAATATTGCAATCCACACAACATAACGGAGACATATCAGAGTTCAAAAGAGAACAAATTGTTGGTGTGTGTGTCACTGGCGCAGCTGTGACCAGGACAGCCAGTTGTTATGGCGGCATGACGACATTTCCCTGAAGACCGTGGCTCTCGATGCACCACAAAGGACAGACCACATCCAAAAGGAGTGACGGGGCATGCGAGAGGAAGCTGTCTGAAAGGGACATTCAGGCACGACCATAGGAGAATTAAACATGCACCTCGACTCTTGTGTTTCCACCAAAACTGTCCATTGGGAGTTCTACAAAGTCCATATTCACGGTCGGGCTGCTATAGCCAAATCTTTGGTTGACTCATGCCAATGCCAAATGTTTGTTCCAATGGTGCCAGGTGCTGTGGACAATGTGAAACATGCACTGTTCTCTGATGAGTCCACCTTCACTGTCCTTCCCACATCTGGGAGGATTACAGTGTGGAGACACCCCAAAAAGGGTTACAACCTGGACTGTTACATACCCAGACTGCAACACAGGGATGGGTCAGTGATGGTTTGGGCTGTACTATCATGGAATTCCCAAGGCTCATGACTTGTTCTACAGTAAATGAGCATGTCACTGCCAAGGACTATCAAATCATTGTGAAGGACCAGGCTCACACCCAGTGGTTCAAACATTGTATTCTGAAAGTGGTGCCGTGTATTAGGATGAAAATGCAGCAATACACACAGCCAGACTGGTGACAGAGAAGCTTGATGAACATGAAAGTGAAGTTGAACATCTAGCATGGTCTGGTACTGTCACCAGATGGGAATATTACTGAATCATTTTGGGGTGTTTTGGAGGAGGGAGTCGGGAAACATTTTTCTGCACCAGTATCATGTAGTGACCTGGTCACTGTTCTACAAGAGGAATAGCTCAGCATCGCTCGGGCCACTGTGCAGGACCTGTATCTGTCGTTCCCAAGACGAACTGAAGTTGTATTGGCCGTAAAAGGCGGTCCAACACCATGCTAACAAATTATCGTCGTCTAAAACAAAGGGTTTCACTTACATTGTACAACCCCTGAAAATGGTGAAGAGAAAGACATTTCTGAAGAGTCCAGTACCATGAGGAGGAGATGATCTGCTGCAAGAGACCTTAGAAGGCAGAAAAGCAGGTGTCTATACATGCAAAGTGAGATAAGACCTGGACATCCTTCTTCATACCAGAACCTTCTCTTATCAGGCTTTTTTAATCTTCTTAGCGATTCACACAGGTCAGGAAGATAACTCATTGGACTCACCAGAGCTACGCCTGCTACATCAATGTTTCATCTGGTCTTAGAAACAAAAATGAGTCTGTTCAGAAAATATTGTGATTACACTGTGATTACCTTTATGCTTATGTGGTGTGGTTGCTGTTAAATTAGGAATTATAAAAGTTAAACAATGTTACAAGATTGTAGATATTGGTAATGGCACGACGTGGAGGGTGGTGTGTGACTCAGTAGGTTGGGACGCTGCCTGCGATCAGAAGGTCACTGGTTCAAATTGAAAACTCAGCAGAGCGTTTTCACCATTAGGTCCTTGAGCGAGACCCTTAACCCCCAGTTCCAGGGACTGGCCCACCCAGCCACCCTAAATAATGCACATCATTTTGGATGAAAACACTTGCTAAATAAAGAAAGATGCAAATGAACATTTGAATTTCTCAAAACAAAAACCAGATAAATATTCACACCATCTGCTACATCACCAAACATTTTTAAGTTCAGAGAGGCAGAGGCTCTGACTAAAACATTCACATATATTTAAGGAATTACAACCAAATTGTTTTTTTCCCAACATTTGACAGTTTCATCAACACTCAAAGGAAACTTCACACACCTCAAAAGGAAAGTGACTCATGTGTTTTCAGAAAAATTTCACTTTCTTACATCATGAAGAAATTTGTTTTCTGATTTGCACTACAAGTCTAAGCAGAGTCTACCATATGCAGTCATTCACTTTTTCATCTCAATGTCAATCTGAGCATACATACATGACTCCATCCGGCAAATTTTTAGGAACAACATTCAGATACTGTCTCACATTGCCAGTGTTTGTACATATTTTTGCGTTCTGATGTGCAGTTTCACCAAGAACCCACAGTCAATGTCATGAATAATCGGATTATTTGAAATTTTTCATCCATCCATCCAACATTTACCCAAAACAGGGTAATGGGATCCTAAACTCTCTGTGCAACATAATATAAAATTAACCAAGAGAGTCAATAATGACACCTGCCTACACAGGCGTAGATCTGAATGCCACTTGCTTCTTTTAGTTGCTTACTTTAGCTGTAAAGTTTACTTCAGGTATAGTAATTTAGCACTAAAATTGCCAAGACTCACTGCATCCTAATCATTCTCTGTCCTAATGATGATCTCTGTATTATAATTAAACATTAGGCCACAGCGGGTTACAGTGTCACATGGTACTGAACATATTTCAGCTGCTGCCCCACATAATGCAGGCGGCGTGCATGGTTAGCATCCTACACCGGTGGGCTTACTGAGAACAGGCAGCTCTGTGAGGCACGACAGGCAAACTTCATTTAGCAGAAAGAAAATCAATGTATGGGCAAGCATTTCAGGGCGAGCAAATTCCCCAGTCTTAGGTCCGAGTAGGTGACCTAATGAGTTGTGTAAGTCTGCATCTGCTCAGGCAGTGGTGCAAGACAACAAGGTGATTATTAGGCGAAGCCAAAGCAGGGTCTTCATCACAGGAAGTGACAGACACACCACCGGAAGAACGAGGAAGGCTACATGAGCAAGACAGTTGTAAGTTTACGGCAGTGTTATACCATGTAGTCAAGAAATACTAACACATAGTTTATCCATCCTCCTAAAGCTACTCACTGTACCAAAGCAGGTCAGAGAGTATTTTATCACATAGGCGTCATCCAGCACTTTTTACAGGCAAAGCCACGATTCTGCAGATTGCACGGCTTCAAGCTTACTTAAGGATCCTGATGGACAGCCGCTCTGAAAATGCTGTTTACTATCAAGACGGAAACAGTCCCTGTCATCCTGCGAGATTGAAACAGACCCTCGGCCAAGTGTACTTTCGGGATGTTTAACACCAAACACACAAACAGCTAGGCTTCCAGATGCGCTCCTCAAATTATACACTCAACACGGGAATCTGCCAAGCCCCAGTTTGCAGAGTGAAAGGGATCTGCATCATCCGTCCCTCAGCATATGGCAGTTCATCCTGGTTACCGTGGCGACTTTCTCACTGATATCTTTATAGCCATGCATTTTCACCCCTCGACTCATGTCGGTTGCCTGTTTCTGGGGAAACTCAGTGTAACTGGAGTGTCTTAGGGTTATGAGGAACGTCTGGGGAGCCACAATCTGCTGACAAGCAAGAAGCACTCTATCACTGACCTGCGGGCGTGTATCACTGACCTGCGGGCGTGTATCACTGACCTGCGAGCGTGTATCACTGACCTGCGGGCGTGTATCACTGACCTGCGGGCGTGTATCACTGACCTGCGGGCGTGTATCACTGACCTGTGAGTATGTATCACTGACCTGTGAGCGTGTATCACTGACCTGCGAGCGTGTATCACTGACCTGCCAGTGGCACGGTACCAGAGCACAGCATAGTAACAGGGGGAGCAGCAGACGGTGGCTCCCAAGGGCTCGACAGGAGTGACATCATGACTACTCATGCCCCCCCCCCCCCCAGCCAGGAAGACGGCTGCAGAGGAGGGACATTCAGCAGGGGGTGTGTTTGGCATTGCAACAGCACACACTGTCATGCATTTACCCCAGGGAACCCCCAAGATTGCGAGAACAGGTCACTGGCTAAAAAAAACTAAATAAAAAAAAAAAATACATGTAGGAGCTATAATTAAAATGACTTACTATAGACTATCCTACTGCAGATACATATGCACCTAATGGTTTGTAAGCAAGATGGTGAAACTCAGAATTCCAGAATATACTCCCATATTTAACCATGAAAAAGAAGGACATGGCATCGCTGACATGTGACACAATCATGGGAATTCGGCTGAGAACATCAACCTTGTCTTGAGGGCTGATGGAAGGGTAGGAGTTAGAATCATTCCTTTATGGGAAGCCACACCGGGAGACGCATGTCTGCTGGAGTGGAGGACAGCGAAGGTGACAGGTACCTTACATGTGACCCAGAAACTCTCCCATAAGTCTCGTGAGTTAGAAACCGAGACGCGACTGAAGCTCACATCCGGCTTCTCCATACCGCCACGTGCACGAACGCCATCGTCACATCACCGGGGCGGTAGACCATCCCGAATCAAGGATTTAATGACGGCAACATGGAGAGATGCAGACTGTCCTGTCATACAAGTTTTCACAAAGGCCAGAGGCAAAGAGGCAGCCAAATCCAGGATTCAGATGTTCCACTGGTGCTTTGGAGCAATGAGTAAAACCAGAACGTCTTCTCAGACTGCTCAACATACACAGCACCTCACCTACTTCATCGATGCATTTTCATTGCTATGAATAATTAACATCAATCCCAATCAAGTCAAACTGACTCATTACCATATTCTGCAACGTGTCTGAAGGATGCGTGTCGAGTCCTGCGACACGCAGCATATCGCATGAGCGGCACAGCACCGCCCTGCTCACGGGCTGCCTGACCCCCCTTCATGAGCAAAGACCCGCTTTTATGTAAGTGCCCCTTCGGAACCCTGCACCTAAAGTTAAGGCATCCAGGAGGACACAAAAGAGTGGGCCAGCAGAGCAAGAACCACATATGGATCATCGTAACAGGAAGAGAGCAGCCACAAGACCTGGAGATATCCGGTTGTTATTAACATAATGAGCTAACATAAGCCAAATAATATGGCGCAAAAAAAACTTATAATCCGAGATCGAAGCGCAAGGATTCAAAGATTGTCTTTGTCGCATGCAAGGTATGCAGTCCAACTATGACCTGCAGTAAAATGCAAGGTGGTCAACTCCAGCATAATACAAACAATGAAAGAAATAAGATACAAAAGTAACAATATAATAAATACGTAACAGATAAGGAACAGTCAAGTTATATTCTAAAGAAAGAAAAAGAAAAAAAGCTCCAAAAGAGGACATGGTGCATGAGTAAGAAGTGAATGTCGAATTATGGCTGCCAATTATGTGTTAAGTAATCTGATGGCTTGAGGGTGAAAACACCTTCTGAGCCTCTCATTTCTCACAGAGAGAGAACAGAAACAATTTCTGACAACGGTTCACCAGCTAAACCAGTCCTTAACCAGAATATCAAATGAGCCCTTTCCTAGAGAGTCTTACTTGCTAAGTCGTACTTGTCCATCTATTTGAGACTTAACCAGCCAGTTAATGAACCACGTGCCCCACACGTGTTGACGACATGCAGCGACCTCTTTGTTCAGTACCCACCAATATAGGAGTGATATCGATTCACGGTGCTTCACGACAGTGACACCCGAGTGCAGCCACTCGACATGGCATCTCTTGGCACTGCAGCGTCAACAGAACGAGCAAAGAAAGGGACAAACTGGGGGCTTGGGGGTGATCTGCCTTTCAGTCAGGGAATAGCGGGGATTGTCATATAGGCATTTCTGGCTGAAATCATTTACCCACGAAATTGAGCATCGAAACATTCATGCGGCACTGAAACATTTTTGTACGTCTCTGGGGAAGACGCATTTTGAAAAAACACCAATTTGCCGCTCGCTTCTAACAGACAATATCCGCACAAAAATGTTTTACCTGGTAGCCAGTATGACAGGATGTCAGGCTTGATCAGTGTGTATCCACTTCCTCTATTATGTTTTAGCATGAGAAATGCTAAAATGCATGCACAGCGCTATTTTACAAGGCTACTTTACAAAATGAGGAGGAACACTCAAAAAGGGACTAGAAGGAAAAATAAAAAAGTCAGTATAAAGATCAAGAATAACACTTCAACTGTATGTTCATAACGCATTTATGGAACATTCATAAGCAGCATGCAAGTATACCTTAACATCCTAACATAATAGCTGTAATATACATTAATAATAAGCATTACATAATTGTAATGTTTGTTATCATATATTGTTTGTTATTAATGTATAATAAAGCTGTAAGGCTATGTTAGAATATGTCTTAGTCTATGGTTATGTTAATGTATGCTTATATGCCGCTTATGAATGTTCTATAAATGCATTACGAAGGTGCACTGAACGTTCTATGAATGTGTTAAATAAAATCGCGATAAATCCTTTATTTGCACAGGTACATTGTAACTCTTCTTTGCCTACGCCCATCTGGCTCTCCTTAGCTTGTGGGTCACAGCGCAGGGGCTGCCATTGTGCCTCACCCCTGGGGCTGCAGGGCCCTGCTCAAGGTCCCACACACATAACGTCTTCTAAGGTTGGGGCTTGACCTGGTGCTCTTCTGATCAGGAGCAGAAAGACTCCGCCCACAGAGTTCATGTAAAGCATCACAGATAAAGCTTTGAGATCGGCCCCCTGAATTGAGAGACTTAAAACAATGGTGTATGTTTTTTTTTTTTTTTTTTTTGCAAGGCAAAACTTGAGGGTTTTCACATAAAGCCTGAATTTGAGATTCCAGCTGGCATGTGTGGTGAATAATAATAATAATAATAATAATAATAAATATTCATGCCATTCATGAGTAATAAAGCTACATAAAAAACAGGGACTGCTGATCATCCCCCATAAGAGGTGAGAGGGAATGTCTCTGCATCACATGACCAGACGCTGACATTCACGAACGCTCCGGGCTGCATAGACCAACATAACCGCGGACAACACAATATCGCTCAGTAAATAACCAGTAATTGTGCTCTTGTCCGGGTGGGATGGGAAGATGGAGAGTGACCCTAGCCCTTGGCAAGACAACACAAAACACATGGCCAGGGAAGGACTGGGAGAGGAACAGTTACAAACTCACGATAAACAACTTGTATCAGTTCTCCTTGCAGCAAGAACACAATGTACAGACTCTTAATAACACTCACCTAGACTTTTAATTAGAATTTTACTGAAAGTTTCATGCCAATTGTAGAGTTGAATGTACTTGTTAAACAAAGTAACTTGCACTAATCTGTTTTTCTTTACTAAAATAACTGTGGATGGGACATCCAAAATGTTAACATAAATAAAGTCTTTTAATAATTTCTACTTATGCATGTCGTATAGATAGAGTGGAAAGCCATTCGTGGAATATGTAAGGACTTTAAATGATATCTACGTCTGACCAGGGCACTTTATTATTATTATTATTATTATTATTATTATTAAAAATATATGTCCCATAGCACAGGTCCTCCAGGGACCGGAACATGCGGTAAGATCTGACTCATTGACAAGCAGCACAGCCATTCATACAAAAGAATCTGAAGCACTTTCTGAAGCACAGAAAAATATATACATGTTTTTAAACGTAGCGAGCTCTGCCTGCACTTTCAAGAAGCATCGTGTTTGATAAGATGTAACATGAAAGCAATCGAACCTTGTACTTTTACAGATAAATGGAAGTTTGATGAAAATGTGTTTTCAAGACTCATTCATCCTGAGTCGGGGGTTTAAGGGAGCAGACAGGGCTTGATGTTAATGGATGTTATCCTGACTTGAAGTGCCTTTCAGACAATGGGGGTTTGGCGGTGTCCCAGGGGGCAGTGCGGCAATGTTCTTACCTGGTAGACATGGTATGTGCTGGAGGAGTGTCCTCTCAGAAACACAGAGGGAATCCACACATTGATGAGAGCGCGCTGGGCACTGCAGAAGAGGATGCATCATGACTTGGAAAGACAAGGAATTATACAACCCCAACCTCCTCCCCCCGACCCCCACAGAATCATCATAATCCCCAACCATCACTAAAAGCATTAATGCATGACACTTCTTGATGGACAGATTTGCAGACCGGCTACAATGAGCATATTTATATTTTCGATATTCCTAATCCATTATCCGGAAGTCGTGACGGGAAGACTGCAGAAGACGAACACTAACAGGCTAAGGCAGACCGAGGCGGTTTTGAGAGACGTCGCTTACGTTTCGAAATCCGATAAACTGGGATCGTCGGAGGTCTGACTCAAGTCACCTGGAACCTTGGATCAAAGGATTGGGAAAGAAATGTCAGGCGTCATTATAGAGTATTAGAAGTGAAGTGTTTGAAATGCTGTCGCCGGAATGTGGACCACTGTGCTCTCTTAGGGATAAATAAAACACACACAGACACCACATGGGTTCACATGAACAAAGTCACAAAACACACCCCTAATGAACAGGCATTATTTGCTCTCCCTCATTCTCCATATGTCACCTACACAGGAAGTCTCAGATACTCTTAATCCACAAAACAGCAGAATGAACCCAGGAACCATCACACACTTCCTTTGTTACTCTGATAAAGATTAATCTAGTGGGATAATGAACTTGTATCTAATCAGAAGCAAAGTCCTTATACCTATCCACATGAATAGTTGTAATCATCATTAATATAATCAACTGGTGTAAACTCCTCTCCCAGGAGCATTCATGCTTTAGGCAAGCCAATAAAGACGTCACTGGCCCACAACAACAACAAGCATGACAATTATGAGAGTAGAAAAGGAAGTGCTTAAATACAAAGACAACATAAGAGCCCATACAGGAGGCCCAGCGTAACATCAAAGCTTTTTAATTAGTTCACCAGCAAATCCTAAGGATAAATTTGTAGGGACAACTCAACTTTGGCAGCCAATAAAAAGCCACATCCCGTACTAGACTTGCAATTTGTGATGGTGAATGATGAAAGCTTAAGAACATAAATTTACAGTGGTGGAGAGTCTCCTGCACGCTTTCTAACTCAATTTAATCACATTTAATAAGAAAATGCAATTACTTTGCTTTATCGCCATAACACCTTGAAGTCAAACTTAATTTAAAAATAACCGACATACATTACCCAATCTTAATTAAAGACAATACAATCTCGCATTTTTGAATCTATCGAGGAATCGTGCAGACCCTCGTCAATAGTGCGCATCTACCCAGTGCGTGCATAGCATGGCCCTACTGAGCACAAGCAGCAAGAAAGAAGACGCAGCCCTCGCTAGACATGAGCAGGACAATGTCACAGCCACTGACGCGCGAGCAAGACTCCTGCAGGATGCACCCAACCAACCGCAACCTGTGTTTCCCGTGTCTCTGGAGGCAAACTGAAGCAAAAATAAAGTCATCCTTCAGTAGAAGAAGAATCCAACATGTTATGGATGGGTGGATGATGCTGCACCCAGTTGATTAACTAAAGGTTCTATAGCTCTATAGATGGGAAACAGGGTAAAGGAAAGAAGCAACATAAAGGCAGCGTCTGGCCCGGCCCAGTCGACTCACGAGGCCTCGCAGATCGATCAGCTCCTGCCGCATCTGGCTGATGAGGTGATCCTTGGCCATCAGAGACCGGTACAGCCTCTCGTTGAACTCTATAAGCTCCCCATGCATTTCAGCCACCTGTCAGGAGAGGGAAACGGCACACTGAGCACACATACGACCCGCCGACCTCCAACCTACTCTGCATCACAGACGCTCTTCTTTATGCTTGCAGGCAGACATGTCAACTACCTGCATTCACTTGGGCATCAAGAGCCATTAGTGTCAACAGACTGCCCATTGAAAAATAAGACATCAGCACGGCGCAAAGCCTGCATGCCAAAACAGCATCCTGGTTTCAAAGGGATTCTTTTTGAAACAAGTCCTTTGAGGCTTCTGAGTCTGCAAATAAACATCAGAGCGCAGTAATGTATCAAGCCCACATAAAGGTCAATTAGCATCTCATTAATAAGGTTAAGGAAGAGGGAATTTAATGTAAAGACAGTATCTTGTGGGCTTTGTGAGAAGCAGTCATTAAGGATAGGCAGCTAAACAGACCGGCCTAAAGGCAGCCAATCACAGACCTTTATCTGTCAATTTATTTTGAGAAAGAAACACTGGTACAGAAGCTGGAGTTTCGAACACAAGTGGCACACAGTTTCATTTGCATGGTACGGTTTTCAGGAGCGACCGGAATTCCATTCAGGGTCCTCCCCCCCTCCCCCTCCATAAAAGGATGAAAGGATGGATAATTCAGCAGTAACATGCTGTGTATTAAAGTACAAAATACATTTCAGATAACACTTTAAAAGTTTATCATTTATGCTTAACGTATCACGTATAACAGCGTACCCAATTTATTAAAATATCAATAAAACCAGTGATTCATCACTGCCGGATTATCTGCGACACATGGGTGTAACAATACACTGACAAAATGGATGCACACTGACCGAGCTGCAAGCACACTACGTCACCGCCGCAGGGGTGCAGCACGCGTGATCCACATGGTAAGAACACGGTAAGCTTCATTCCCACGTAGCATTTCATTGGCAGGGACCTTCGCACGTGTCCGCTAACGACATTATGTCAGACCTGGCATGCTGCAAGCCAGCAGGCACCATCAAACGAGCCAGCAAAAACACGCCCCCCCCCCCCCCCCGCGGAACAATGCAAGCTACATTAAAGACCTTCAGAAGCATGCCTCCCATGACCTCGTAACCCCAGCCCTTCAAGCACAGCTGTCTCCTTTAAAGACACCAGGCTCTGCTGTAGCACACGGAACCCCGGAGTAGCGCCTGAATAGTACAGTGTCAATTTCAAACGTACATTTTCTGTTTCAGGGGAACAATAATATCTCTTTTAAAGTAAATTACACCATGTCATCTTCAAAGTTCTGCACAACTGTGTCACATTTCAATACAAGAGCGAGATTATATAGAATTGAAATGAGTTTACCAAGTGTGCACCTTTACAAAGTAAAGGGAAAGAGCAACCAACATAAAACCCTCACAAAACTGAAGCAACACTGGGAGCAATTTTATAAGTTTATAAAAAAAAGAATAAAATAAACAGTTCTTCTAAACTAAAAGCAATAAAGGAATGGAAAAAATAAAGTTTAATAAAAGGGTGGGAATATGTTGGCAAGAGTATTTTAATAGAAGCAATGAAAAGCAATCATTCCCACTTTGAAATCCATTAAAATCTGTGACCTTATTTTACATTTCCGTAACAGCACCGTCTCCTTCATGTTTCCCATAGAAAGTCGCTCTGCTACTAAAACTAAAAAGACTGCATGAGGAGAATGCAGTGTCTCCCAGCTGGTGCAAGTTCTATGACGTGTGCAAAATACTGGCATAAAACCCCACAGGTGCAAATCCTGCAGCATCCCAGTTACCATCCCAGCCTTCCACTGCTTCGCTTTACAGACCAACTCACACCAGACCACAAGAATCCGTGGCCAATGGGAGACCTATATGAATATAGGTCTTCAATAAATAAGCACTCACTACTGCAGGATCCAAGACAGAGAAAAATTCTGGCTGCAAAGTTACGCCAAGCCATCAAGACAGTGTCAAACTCCTAGTGACCATACAGACCCGCCTCCAGACGCCACAGGTATGCTGAGAGCAAAAAATCTATGAAGACGAAAGAAAGATGGAATAAACAGTAGCCAGAGCATCAATCTCAGGAAACAACCCCAACAGCTTCAGATGCCAGATAGGAAAATGCTATTTCAGGTGGATCAACACTGAGGGGGAAGAAATAAATGAAGCTTTGACTGTGGCCTCACCATTTCACACTACAGTAATGTAAGGTTTCAGGATCCAGTACAGCCGGCACACTAATGATGACAAAGCAACAAGAAGAAGAGCCCAGAGATTCAGAGAAAGTCGCAAGAAACACAGAGATACCTACTGAAGACATCCCACGGCCAAAGACATCATAAACTCAGCTATGACCAACAGCCTTGCACAAGGCTCCAGGAGATGAGCCTAAAAGCGTGTTTAACCGCAACTGCTCTTTCACAGAGACAGAGAAGACCTTCAAATAAAAGTACCTCCAAAAGGAGCCCAAAAACAACATCAGGATAGACCGTCATTGATCAGGAGAAGATATCAAACCACTAACACATGACCGAGCCCATTACACCAGGTAAAAATACCAGGGGGGTCTGATCACAGGGGGGTCCACTGAAAATTCAGCTGCCATTTTGAAGTAGCCAGAGGTCTTCACTGCCGCTCAATAGTCGGCTTTTTGCATGTGACAACAGCATCATGAGCTCTGCACAAATCCAGGCTCTTCGGGTGCCAAGAAGAAAGCCTCAGCTCAGAAATACTCACGCCGAGGCTGGTTTGAAGAATGTAGTAACAGCACTCCAGAGATCCAGCTGCCATGTGACAGAAGGATTTCTGGTCTGATGAAAGCAAGACAGAAGTCCTTGGTCTCAGTGCAAATCACTATGCCTGTTGTAAATCAAATATTGTTTATCACTCAAACGGCGCCACCCCTGCTGTAAAGTACAGGGGGCGAGGATAGTAGGGAGGTTCGATGGTGCCTAAGAGACTCCTGAAGAAAAGCTGATTAGCTTTCAATACGGCTGTGATGTGACAGTGAGTACACTCAGAGCCCTGGGGCCGTATTACGGAAGTTTGAGATCCAATCTTAACTCTTTGGTAACCATGGTAACTAGGGTTAGGACCTGATTTAGGAAAAATGCCATTGCAGAAGAACAGTTCCTATGTCAAAGTTCCTATCCTAACTTAAGATGAGACTTGCATTACACAACCGCACTAGCTTCCTAAAATCTTAAACTCTGCTAACTTTAAAATAACTGTTAAGAACTTAACTGTTAAGCTGTCCTAACAGGGTTACCAACTTTGGTCAGGTGGCTGGAAAGAGATTTTCACTTCGAAAATCTGCACACAGATTTGCATGCATGTACCAGTTTTTATTACCTTGCTAATGGTCTGCAGGGTTTGCAAAGTACCCCAATGCATTTGATGTAGCTAATTTTAGGTTCATAATGGAATAAAACAGATTTGCCATTAGATTTGTTACATGAGGATAAGAGTTTGAAAGTATGTCAGGCCAGATGTGTGAGACCTGGCAGATAACTGCAGACCTGCCTGCTTTCACCGGCCACCACATAGTGTTAGCTATAGCTAAACTTAGTCAATCAATATGGCTGCTCATTTAATGTTTTACACAACCAATGAAATGTCAAGACAAAACTTATTCACTGATTGTTTGAGGCCATAACCCTAAGCCTATGTTTTGCAGTTTCATGATAAAATGGTCATTGGTAGATATTGATCCTGCAGTTGGCCGAGCAGCTATGACCAGCTTTAGCAAGGCTGATCCGGCGCTTTGAGCTTCTCCTGGTTGTGGTGCAACTGACAAAAATTAGCGTTTTTTTTTTTTGTGCTAAAAATGGCGTGGCCAACAGCAACAATCTCTCATCCTCCTACGTCACGCAATTTAACCAAGGTGGCAACAGCAATTAGTAATTTGTATGCTCGTTTCCATAATAAAGTAGAATATAATATAATGCTATACATAGCTCTGCAGGATGTCACGCTACGTTGGTGGCTAGGTAACAGATATCAAAGCTGACAACAGATGTCAGATTGAGTATTTAGGAATTCTATACCTGAAATAAGATAGGATGAAGCAAGATAAAGTGGCTCCTAAAGTTAGTTATGATTTGCCTCTGTAATACCAAATTGGGAAAAATCCAATCTTATTCTCTTACCATCTTAAGATAGTAGGTTTCTGTAATACAGCCCCTGATCAAGGTGATTAATGGCTACACTACGTAAATAGGTACTTCATTTATTTTCAGAAAATTCAAACAATTGTTTTTCTCTCTCACAGGTTGTGTCAACAGAACACAAACCTGATAACTGCATTACCCAGAATAACAAAAGAGAAAAACAATATGCAAAGGGGACACAACCGGAAGCCAAATCTGAGCACCTTAAATATGGTGAGGTCCAGAATTATTCACTGGCTGAAATAAACAACAAAATTAGCTATGTTTTACTCAATATTCAAAAAGGCCAATAAATCATCCAACTGCATGTGCCAAAATTGTTTTATTCTCTCTAATACATCTGGAACAAAATCCCAGTTAGGATATTCTTAGTCTATGAATCAAAATTGTGAGCTTCAATGACTTCCATTCAATCACACCCTGTTTCAATAGGGCACAAAAATGCAGCACACGTAGGTATGAAGTTCCCTTTGACCTTTGTCTCAAAGGTGAACTCCAGAGATCATGTGAAACAGCCTCAGACTCGCTCTGATGAATGCAGATGTGAGAATTATCATGTAGAAGGAGAGAGACCGGGGGGGGGGGGGG
>JAODKF010000103.1:29201996-29215616 GCA_026779585.1 Mormyrus proboscirostris
CCCCCCCCCCCCCCCGCGGTTTACAGACTGCACGCTGCCTTTGCATTTGACTTGCATAGCGTTTAATATGCTGTGCTTGATTTTGACATAAGAAGCATGATATGATTCATTTAATTCAATTTTTATATAGTGCCTTTCACCCCGAGTCGCCCCAAGGCACTTTACATGGGAATGCTGTGATAAATTACCATATAATTTAGACAGAATAATACAAAAACAGGGAAAAAGACAGAATGAAAGAACAAAAGCCAGATGGCAATGAAGAAGAGATGGGTTGTGTGTTAATCAGTGACAGTGATATTTGGTCATGTTGATGTTTTTGGGTAACGCTGACAAAATCAACTCAGCATTGTACCAAGAGGATGTGTGTGCTTTTGGGAAAACTCATCCTTACTGAACTCTCTAAATTTAGCCAGACTAGGAAGTTCAGCATCAGATTGTGTGCCAGGGTCATAAGGTTAACCTAGATTAAAGGGCACCGAGGAGGCAGGTGCAGTGAATATGGCCACATCAGGATCCAGTTATGAGAGCCTGTGGCGGAAACTTCCAGATCTGTGTTCATTGAAATAGCAAAAGACACACAGCATTTACAGACACCAGAAATATACAAATATGTGAAATGTGGTTAGAATTCCCAAAAGATGACAATCCATAATTATATGCTTTATGAGTAATAAAACGGTGCTGGTGAATTAGATTGTATTATTCTGTATTAATTCATGGTTATTTGCGATAGCCACTTCCCCCATACTTTTGACATTTCCCACTAACCGCTGTGAACTACTCTTATACAAGTACCAACCAGACACTGATGGATGAAATGCAGGTGAATAACACCTGGATGGGCTCTTACCTAAGTGGTGGAGACGCCCTATATTCTCAGACTGATTTTTCATTTTCATATAGGCACCAATCAGGATTCAGTGAAGTAGGCTGTTTGACCATGTGCTTATTTTGCCATCAATGCCTGTAAGAAACAGTTACTGTAGGACGTCCAACCTACAGGCTAAATCAGGCAGTTTGAGCATTTAAGGCACAGATGAGGCAAGAATTGAAGATGCTCCATGAGAGAATGACACTAGGGAAGAGGCACGACAGATGATATGAGATACTTTATAATCAGCTAGGGGGAAATTAATGCCCATAAAGTGAAAGCAAAGTGACTACAGTTATCTGATCTGAACATGAAACTGAGGGTTAAGTCCAAAGCATAAGAAGATGCAAATCTCCAGCAAAAAAATGGAGAAAAATATGGATAAAATAAATGTCCAAAGCATAAAAGGAATTGAAAAAAGATCATATTCACTGGACTGAAATACTGAAATATTATCAGTAAGTCACTAGAACAACAGGCAGATGGCACTATATAAGACATACAGGACCCGTTAATTGCAATACTTTATCTGTGGAAAGTAACCCAAGCTGGCGTCTCAAAATATTATAGACATTTGTCTAAACAGCCAAGCGTCTCCCTGCAGTCGCCTCATTTGCCTGGTTCGAAGAAAATGATGTTCATTCAAAATGGTATAATAAAGGGAAAAGGCCATAGAGAGAGAGAGAGCGAGAGAGAGAGAGAGAAAACTGCTTTCAGGTACCTCTGTTCTTAGGGACCATAAGCTGCATGCAACAACATTGGTTAAAATAATGCAGGGATTAATGTGTTGTGATCAAAGTGGTTCATGAATCGCACAAAGACAAAAGAAAAATGAACAGCTGTCCAATATCAGTGACATGCAACAGCTTCAAGAACTTCTCTGGTTTGGTTAAATGCAGAGAAAGCTTTTGATTCAAACGAGTCAATTGGAAGTATGTTTGTAAAGTTATGAGTAGATGAAGGTTCTATAAAGATGCTCTCTCTCGTATTCAATCATTATATGATGGCTTATGAGCACAATCCGAAATACCTGAACACCCAAAGGAGATGAGAGTCTGTCCCGTGCCGCTCTTTACCCAGCTGTAAAAGGCACTGCCACACACAACCAGCGGAGGTCGCTACGCCCTTAGCTGAATGAATGAAGCCCCTGGTACGAACCCAAAATACATTCCCAACAGTCTGCAAAGACGAGCACAACAACTTCAGATGAAAAATAGAACAACCTGGGAAAACATGTATCTCCAGTTATTAAAATTAATGGAAAAATACAAAGACGGAATTTAATTTCTTTGCTGGCCGTTTAAAAATAAGCTTTCTCACACAATTATTTTTCTATTCCAAGCACTTCCTATTGACATTCCTTCAAAAATGATTTGGAATGGGATGAAAGGGTTTTGAGGATTATATTGCACATAATTATAAGATTCCAAACATTACGAGCCTCAAAAGATGGAAGATGAAAGACAACATAGCTGAAATTAGGATCAATGACCCTACCGATCAATTCTTGAAGTCTTGGCCACTAAGACAGACAATGACGCACCATTCGGAAAAAATCTGAAATTTTGCCGATAACTACAGTTATCTTCACCATAGTATTACTCTTTTAAAACACAAAATTGAGAATCAACATTACAATTAAGATATAGAAAGGACTTACAAAAGACTCAATAAGCATTACGAGAGGTTTCTGTATCCTGAGTGGGTGTTACATCAAGTGCTTCTCTCATTTTGCAGAGATCATCTTTCCACTCAACAGTCCAAAGAGTAAAGTTATCAGAGTGAGAAACTCAAACAGGGCTTTTAAAATCCAGCAGCTCCAGCTTAACCTGACCATGAACTGACCTTCTAAAGTGAGACTGAGGCCAGAGATGGTCTATAAGAACAGGTGCCAAAAAGTGTTATTGCTGAAAGAGATGAAGCGGCCCGCCTCCTGCCACGAGTCGCCCACAAGCAGCGATGGAAGAGTCAAGTGAGACGCGGACACTCACCCTGAGCCGGGAAATGCTGACTGGTCATCAGACTACCGGTAAGACCCACCACTTCCCCAAGACCCTAGAAAGCAGCAATACTGAGGAGTTCCACTTCATCGTGGCTCTGACTGAGAGCCACAATTCACCAGTGATTTAGTGAAAGCCCGGACGCAGGGCATGGTCCAGAACCAACAGCCACTTCTCGTCTACAGAACCACTGACACCATGAGTCATACTGGGGCAGGTGACACACAACAAGTATAGAATTAGCATCACAGAGAAGAACAAAAAAGAACAAAAAACTATTGGCAGAGCAGAAAACAAGAGGGCGTTTTGTCAGGTCTGGAGGTGATGAGGTTTATAGAAAACAATAGAGATATCACTGCTGACACTCTTATGGATGTCCAAAAGGAGGCTCCCATCTCAAACTCAGGCCTATGGATTTCATCAGCAGGGGTGCAGAGGAACAGGGATATATATCGAAAACACGCTGTGTGTAATTCAAAAGCTATGACACGGATATGAAAGACATAGCAGGCGGTCTATCGTCTTCCTCAGGCACGACTCGAGCTTGCGGTTTATAGGGCGGAAGCTCAGTATCTTACAGGACAGAAACACACTTGAAAGATTTAATATGGCTGCACGGACGACATCGCAGCCTGAACGGGGAAACATGCCATCAAGTACTACATCGTTACGGCAACAGGAATAGCCGGTTTGAGACCGAGAGAGGACAGGGGTCAGTTCAGCGATCAGGATGCCCAAGGCTCGGAGGGAAGTGAATGGTGACACGGGAAGAGAAAGAGTGGCAGATGCCGGAGGAGACAAATTACCCGCCGGAGTTCGAGGCAGATAAATCCCCCATTCTAAGGACTCCTCAGCATTCAACGCACACGAGGACGGCTGCAAGGACTCTCTTCATCCCCCACAACAGGCAACGAAGGCTGCTCCTCAGGGGGCAAGTAGCCTTGTCAAGAGTAATAATACTACCCTGTGTGGAGCGCCTCTCTGAGCATCCCACAGCAGCTTAATGCCCATTTGCACACACATGTGGCCCCCTGACAGCCATCGGTGGCCCCCACCTCCCTACTGACATTATAGCAGTAAGGAATTATCTGCGAAGCCCAGCTCGGGGCCTCCCGCCTCACTTCGAGCCTTACAGACAAAAGCGAGGACATCTTACTGAAGTGACTGAAGATTGGTTAGAGGGGAAATGTGTTTGCTGAAGGAAAGAAAACCAGAGAGAGCCCCGGAAAGGTGATTTGGGGCGTAATCTGCCTTTCCTGCCAGGAAAGCATCTGGAATGCTTTATTGACACTACTGGCTTAGAATAAGATGACAAAATAAGATAGTAAAATGACCGTATGATACCTCACGTGAATGAATTGGTCAGTGTATCAATGTAAGTTATTTTTATTTTCAAATTAAAAGTGTAACCTACCTAACTGAACCACAGCGCTGATCGTTTTATAGCAATTACTTTTGCCAACATATACGTTAATTTTCCCTTTGAAACCAGGAGAAATACAGCCCACTGTGTGGTCACCATCCTCCCAAACACACGTGACACTCTCTCTCACACTCTCACTCGCCCTCTGATTACATAAATCAGAGAGCTGCTAACCTTCTGTACTTTCAGCCAGAATGATGGCTAAAGCAGATGTCAGTGTTAAACTGTGCAGCTGCAAATTGATGCCATTTCGGGTATGAGTATAACAGACAGGTCTTGGATAAGTGCTACCAAGACTACATAACCTAGATTCTCATGTGACAGAACTACAGTAAAACCGGTCTAAGTCGACACTCGCGGGACCAGCTTAAAAGTGACGACTTTGGTGACTTATGTCTATCTCGCCGTTTTGCCAACTAGTAAATATAACACCATACCTCTACTCATCACGGCCTCTGCATCCTTCCTTGACCAGTCAGTACATGCAGTATGGGTTCCTATAAAGCCATCCAAGTCTTAAGACCAGGGAGCGACTAGTGCGATACAGTAGGTGGGGATTCCCCGTTGCTACATTGCTGTGGTGACAAGCAGGCGGTGTGAAGCAGGCGGCGGGAATGCAGCTATTGGGGTGTCGACTTACAGGTAGGAAAATCCATTCATTTGTGTTGTTCGGGATCGGGATTTAGGTGACGACTAAGGAAATTTGACGACTTACAAGCGGCGATTTACACAAGGAATTTTAAAGGAAACATCATTAGGAAAAAATCGGGACTTTTGCTTGAGCGTCGACTTGTGCACATTGACGAGTTACAAGCCGGCGACTTAGACCAGTTTTACTGTAATTTAGCTTCCATGTGTGTAGCTGGAAACCCTTTGTTACACACCATCAGCCTTTATGTCCCACCAGCAAATTATTATTATTTAAATATCTACCAAATAGTCAGAGACTTGTTTGGTTAGATCAGTTGTGCTGGGAATACAATAAAAGTTTTTGCATCCATGAACGTCAAGAGGCATATAAACACAACAATTGTAACGCATTTCTGACACTCACTGCAATCCTTTTATACACACATATAAATGACTATTGCACTAAGTTGGATATCTGATAATCAGTGCGACAAGTGAAAAGACTCCTAAAGCATGCCACTTTGCAGGCATACATCTTTGTTTTTCTTTGTCATTTATAGCTAATTCAGGGTAAAATTTTTCAATAGAGTTATTTTAATAGGGTTATTACTTATCAGTTCTTATACTGATACTTTAGAATTGTGCTGGTTACTTGGATGCCAGGTACGGGGGCTTTTACTGTACATCAAAATGGCCGATTTCCCCGCAAGCCCTCGTGTCTCTCACTGACCCCATGGATGCTTTCTGTGGCATAATAGGGTACAAAGCGATGTGCTGCGGCAGCCGACGCAGGAGGGCAGCAGCAGACCCACCTCGATCAGCTTGCGCTCGTAGCTGGACGCCAGCTCCTCCACGTCACCCACCGACTTGGTGTGGGGCACAGAGTGGGAGCTGTCACAGTTCCTCAGTACGGGGAGAGCTGTGGGAACAGGAACAGGACTTGTCAGCGAGCAGGAGAGAGCAACACCACCACGACTGGCTTACACCGGCTGAACCTGTGCTGAAAAAACAACCAATCAGATTTTAACTTTGCGTAAATCACATTCTCACATGCCGGCTGCAAAGCTTAGCAGCTCATTTTCCAGAGGAAATCAGGTCTATAAATTAAACTGATACTCCATAAAACCATCTTGTAAATGCTTATTGGGGTAGTCAGTAAACTGATATTAGAATGACAAACAGAAGAGAGAAAACAATATTCCTGCAAAAATATGCCATAAGTATTTCCAGTAAAAGCCCACAAAAGAACATTATTTTGATTTGTCCTCATTTTTAGACGAGCTTCTGTTTGTGCTGCTGAGACCCTGCATTCAACCACCGACAATTTTCAAGATGACAGTCATAAAATACGATGCCTTTCAGAGCACCTCAAATAACACCATTTTCTACACAAATAACAGAATAGTGAAGGTTTTCCCATATCAAGACATTTTCCATAAAATATTAGATATGAAAGAAATGTTTGCTCCATTTCCTTTTCTTGAAAAAAGTACAAGCACATCTTTCAGGAAGGGCAGTAAACGCCACTGAATCTATTTTCTCTGAGAATGAGGGGGAGCTTTAATGAAGATAAGAACATAATTTTCCCCTGAAAAATGGATTTAATGTTGAAGGAACATAAAGTGACCTCAGGCATCAAAAATAACTTCAAGTGTATAAAGACGTATCATGTAATATCTCACAAAAGGAAGTTACAATGCAAACAATATTACATGCAGCGGGAGGGAATAAAACACAGCAGCTAAGATTAATTAATCTTGATCAAAACCACATCCCCCCACCGGATCTTCATAGAGAGGGATGGGTTATACGGGAAATATCTTTAGGATTAGCCTGGGTGGGTTTAAAACCATAATTTAGCACAGGGTTTCCCAAACCGGTCCACAGGAACCTCCAAAGGAAAAAACGTGGGCTGCCTGGCAGGGAGCTGGGATGTGCAGTGAAGTCGCGCCATAACGTGGGGGCTATCAGGAGGTCTCCCACCCAGCCTGCACGTTACAGTCTGCCCAAGCCTGAAATGCGATTTCCAGAAAATCATAGCCGAGGCGGCGTGAGCAACGCTCGGGTATACTTCTGAGCAATTACCTCCAAAACATGGCAGAAAGCAATACATACATCCCAGGAAGGCGTACAGATTCCTGCTGTCTCTTCTTGAAACCATATCCCTACACTTATCCAATTCAAAAGAACAACACAACACAAACAGCATCTTTATCTCTGGTACGGAAATATATGACAGATGCTTTACGAATATGTGAGACTATCATATCCACATGTAACAAGATCACATTCAGTGTCGATTCTGTCCAAGAAATAAAAGCCACAATTGCAGGAACATCGCATGACAGAGGGAATTGTGAACGGGTTACGATTTCTCTCAAGCTGGGCCTTTGGAACACAAAATGTGGTCTCCGTGGTGTACGGTGTGTGGGTGTACGGTGTGCGGGTGTATGTGTGTGTGCGTGTGTAGAGGCAGCACCTAAATACACCAAAGAAGTTGCTCACTGTAACTCATGTACACAGAGAATTAACTCATTTTCACTACCCTCCAAAGCCCAGCCGTAATGGAAAATAAAACCTCTTAATATTTATGCCCTTTGTAGAAGGTGGTAGGGAAAAAATGGGGGGGGGGGGGCAATCTAAATAGGTCAGGGATATAAATCAAAAAATGCTGTATTTTAAATTAACATTTTAATTAAAAAAAAGTTAAATATTTATGTATGCAAAAAAAAAAATGTCAATAACCAAAAAAAAATTATCCAACCTGTGCATTCACAGGCCAAATTAAATTAACTTGATAATGTAAAAGTGGGTCGTGTTCATGTGACAAAAGGCTTTGATGAGCTGTATTTTATAAAATCATTCAACAAATGAGTTTTTGAATTCTGTGAAAGCATTAAAATACATAGAATTTAGCATCCGCTAGCTACCACCAGAAGGCCTCTCGGATCTAACACTGAGCCGGAGTTCTGACCCAAATATTACACCCAAGTGCTTGGCTCTCTGGTCCACAAGCCTGCCTGCCTCTGGCTGCACTCCAGAGTCCCTCTTACCGGCAAGGTAAGCAAAGGTGTTCAGCAAAATAAACTGTGTTAAAACTTCCTCATGGAGTCAGTGAAACGGAAGGCTGACGGTTGTGCTTCAGCAGCCCAGACCCAGCCGCCATTTTTAATCCCGCTCTCTTCTACGGAGCCATTCTGTGGAAATAACTGTGTTTTGCTCATGGTCGTAATTAAAACCCCAAATTTTAGCCAAGTCAATGCTCTCATCCACAAAAGCCTATGTTTTCCAGTTCAGATAGTCTGCAAATGCTGGATTAATGTCCTTCCGCTGACAAACTCTCAGAGAGTCCCCGGTCTCGTGATGGAAACATGGGACGGTACACTGGGCTAGCTGGGTGTCAGCTCTCAGCTTCATAAATACAGCCCGCTGTGCCCATTTCACCACACTTCAAAGTGGCAAGCCTGTCATTACGTCAACAAACTGAATTAAGAAGAAAAAAAATGTATTTAACTCCACTGAATTGTTGCATTCAATATAATCTGCTTAAATCAAGCCTGCAGTCCTTCCAAAGCATTCCATTCACCGGGGGGGCAGCACTTTAAGGAATAATACTAAACGACAAAGTGCAATCCGCTTATTACAAAGATATGGGGCTCCAGCTTCACACTGCCATAGGCCATACCACAGAAAATTAATTGCTTTCACCCTTTCCGATGATTTCTCCATAATTACTGAGTAGCCAACGGCTGCAATACATTACCAGCAAATGCGACTTTCGCCACTGGAGTAGAAGGCAGACAAATTTCACAAACGTGTGACTCATTTATCAATACAAGGTGCATTATAGCGGCAATAAGTATTAATGGTGCTGCTCCAGCATGTTTATTAAAAGTTCCAGGAATTAGTATAACAAACTACACTCATTAACCAGAGTGCGGCACGACCCCAAGAAGGATGATAATACTCGTCAGCTAAGTGAGAATAACGTCGCACCCGGAAAAGCAGGACAGACCCCGGGTCACATGACTACTTGATATGTGTATGTTTTTTTTGACTGGGCCGTCCGACAAGAGAGCTACAGCGTAATGCCTCAAGCTCAGATCAGGTAGAAAAGACCAGCCAGTACCTTAGCAAGCTCATTCTGCCTGATCATAAACAGGGGTGAAAGTTATTTTTGTAATATTTTTTTTTAATTATTTGGAGTAAAAAACATAAATTGTGTATTCTTTCTTTTATATAAAGTCTAAACTTTTTCTATCTTCACTTTTTAAGGGAATACAGCCACTGTGTAGATGCATGTATGACGGACACATAGCGTCCGTCGCCTCACATTCCATTGGACAGAAAGTTACCCAGAGGTGTATAAACTTGTGTTTCACCAAATGTCTCAGTCAGGGGTTAAGATTTAGTTCTTGGTATATTTATTTATTTATTAATTTATCCTTTATTTTACCAGGAAGGTTCCACTGAGATACAATATCTCTTCTTCCAGGAAGTCCTGGCCAAGATGGCAGCAAACAAGACAAATAAAACTAAAGTTTCATATACATACACACAGAGACGATTAATATGGTACTTGAGAGAGAACAGATTTTATTCGTAATGATTTTTTGCGTGTTTATATTCTTTGTTGTAGCGAGGTTCGTGATGTTCACATAGGCATTTATTAGTTTAGCGTTTAGTTTATTGAGTGTGGATTAGGAACTGAAGGTTAGGTTTTAAATGATTTTCTTTTCAATTATGTTTAGGGTTATACATTTTCATAATCATCATAATAATAGATAAATTATTGATCCCTGTGGGGAAACTGTCTTTATGCCTCCCCCAACTTGCTCTTTGTAGAGTAAGTTGTCCGCAAAGGGCAGCCATCCATAGGCGTGGGGGTTAAGGGCCTTGCTCAAGGACCCACAGACGTGCCGAGGCTGGGTTTGAACTGGCGACCATCTGATTACAGGCACAGCTCACTGAGCTGCAAGTTGCCCCTTTATGTACACTTAAATATACTATTGGTTTATGGTTTTCATAAACCCAGCAACAGTTTATCGAAGAATACTTATATTAACTAACTTCCTAGAATTAGATATATACATTTCACATTACTATAATAGTGAGTTTTTCCAAAGACAACATAAAAACTTGTTTTTGTATGACAGTAAAATTTTAGAACTGATGTAAAAACAAAAACTGGATTGTTACACTTATTCCCACTTCTATTCAAATACAAATATAGATATTTTTGCTGCCCCAACAAATACAGCATGGCTGCCACAATTAGTGCGTCGACGTCAATATTTCAAATTGACGCATCATTTTAAAATTATTTTGCTGAAATTACTTTTATGTTTTCCAAAACACTTCGGTTCATTATAACAAATGTTTTCCTTTAACATTACTGCGTAATTATAGGAGTCGTTCAAATTACAAAACAAAAAGGTGACACTGCAAAGTTTTGATTGTGCATAGTGCCAGTACGGCTGCGGTGCACTATCACGTGAAGAAGAAACGACAGTCACTATTCTGGATGATGCACCGACGAGAGTATGCAAAAGCGCTGCCTATTTATGTTTATTAAGTTACTATTAATACGGAGAACTTTTTAACATCTTCTGTCCTTGTAGCTACTAAACTTTTACCTAGTTTAACCACGATATCTCCTTTAAAAGATGCTGTAGTTGCTAAGCTGTCCCTCTCTTCACCATGACTTCAGTACTTACTGCTTCCATGATTTACCACAACAGTAGCATGTGGTGCGTCGCTAACCGATAAATAATCACAATGAACATTTCGTTAACATTTTATGCATACTACAAACCTACTTATCAAATCGTGGGCAAAAATAACATCCGTATAGTGCTGGAAAAGCTGGTGTCCATCATCTAAAGCCTTGTAATAACAGAGTTTGTTGTCAAAATAAAATAGTTGATAGACTAATCCACAGAAAAATGTTGCTAGTTGCAGCCATAAAATGCAGATACATATACAAATACTGGGCTCTGTATACATCTCTCATAAACAGACACTTGCTTCTGGTACCCACCATGATACAGAAGATTATTAATTTCTACCAGCAAAAGCTAACAGTGCACACACAGCGTAGCAGGTCATAACAGAGAACTGTAATGAACTCCACTGTCCTAATTTACCTCTTAAAATTTCCCATCAGTATAAGAAAGTTTGCCTTTATGAGCTGATCAGACACATCGGACTACCTCATGCCCTTACTGAGCGTTATCACGCCTCTGGTGACTCCAGCGTCTGCACACAGTCTAAAAACAAGCGGTCAGGAGAGCAGACATCTCAGGACTGCCTGTAATGAGCGGGTGAGTGAGCACCCTGCCATCAGGCATATCAGCAGTGATGCCACCAGTCTCAGGCCCTGGACTTCTGGGGACAGACTCTAAGCTCACTGAGACCCAGGACTGGCCACATGATTATGGAAGAAGAATGGATGGGCCGCTGTTACAGACAAATTCACAGCAGGCACGTCTTGCTCTCCTGGACAGACTAGTCTACTAGTCTATTCCTGGTTGGGGTCATCAGGTGACAAGCAAGTGACGACCTCCAAAAGCCTAAACTGCTAGACTGTAGGGACACATTCTCCTTTACCCAGAGTTTAGCCAGGTCTGCCCTCCCGATGACCTCTTAATGATGTCAAACAGTATGAAGATATGTTGGGTTTCACTTGAAGACACTTTTCATGGCTGCTTTGAACCCAAATGTGGTTACGGGGCATAAACAGAACCGGCAGAAAGTGAAAGTAGAATTTCAATTCTGATTTATTCCTTACTGTAGCCACATTGAGTCCCATCATACAAAGTCCATGCTATATAAATTACTAATTTCCTCAGGAATGTTGCAGGTATTCCCACGGGCTCCTGGAGTTAATCTGGGCTGAGATCATGGAAATGTAGGGTGAAACCCACAGCCTTTGTTGGGGTTAAATCAGAGCGACGCGGACTGCTCACTTAGACCTTCCCACAGCTTCTACTGCACGGGAAATCGATAGAGCCCCCGCAAGCGCCCAATTTCAAGCGCCCCCCCTTCACAGCGGATTGAGTTCTCGGCTGCGTCGTACGGCAGAAGCTGTTGAGGGGTCAGTCCCTGAAAACATGCTGTGGGCTGATTTTATTCATGGGGCCTCTCATATGTACCTGCCTTCTGCCTTGAGTCCTTTCAGCCCAGAAGAATGAGTTTTTTGAGCTGTCTGTCCAATTCATACTCTCCAAAAGTATTTCGCAAAAGTATACCTCACGGCAAAGGAAGTGGCTCTGACATCTCTTCATATGACCATATTCAATTACATAGAATTTCATTCGCAGATTTGGTTTCTAGTGCTTCAGAAATCAGTGAATGCAGTGAATTTAACCCATGCCCTGAATACTGTCTAAGAAAATTATACATGACATTTGTAAATGCAGTTGACAGGTCTACATATCGAACTACAGAATAACCTGGGTGACAAATGGGCTCTCTGTCTCCTTTAAAGTTCATACCAAACTTCAGCCCCTGCTCTTCAGCCACTTTTACCAATGGGGGCATCAACTTCAAAGCCAATCAATGCAGGCTGCAGTGATACATCCAATAGACACCATGGGGTTTGTTCAAGGAAAAAAAATGATCAAATGTGAGAATGTAAAACTGCAGAGAATCTGATCCCAAGGTCAGGACATCCTGAGAAAACACAGGCTCCCTTAGGTCAGGATCTGCAGCTCATTAAGTCTTTAGAACGAACGATATGTCAAAATCCAGCTGGCATGTGTTAAAATGTAAAAGCCAAATGGTATAATTCCTTGTACGCAAGATGCACTTGGCAAAGCAAAACGGATTCTAACTGATCTGTCGTTCTCATTCCTGTGGCCTTTGATGTACAAACTCAATGCAAAAAGCGGGTGGTGGTGACAAAGGTATGACAGCTACTTGACTTCATCAGCGGAGAAGGATCTGCGACTCCTGGAATCCTTTACGGTTCCTATCAATTTTTGGATGGAGAGAAGGTAAAATTGGTAACAGGAGATGTGGCTAAACACTGCAGTGCTGCACCTTAGGGACCGCCCACTGTGGGGCGGAGTGGGGGGCGGGGTGAGTGGGCTTGTAGACCAGGCAGCATTGGGAATCATAACAAAACACGTTGCATATAAAATGGGGAAAGGTGAAACATATTCCAATGAACTAGCCTCTGACACAGTGTAAGATCAGGCTACCCTGCATGTCGCTGATGATTAGGTACAGACACAGCATGAATTCAAACCCACAGTATTCACAAGGCCCCCAGCCCCTCCCAGACCCACTTCCTGTTTGAGAGACAGAGATGCTGATCCCGTCATCGCAATGAACCCCCCACACACACACACACACTCACTCACTCACCCCTCTGTGGTGGTTTCAATGCAGTTCTCAGAAGCACCAGAATAAGTTCCTGCGACATCTCTGCTTAGTGTTTATCTCCAAAGTGAATTTTCAGCGGTCAGTCTATATCAAGAGATACCATACAAATACAGGCTGCTTCCGGTAAATGTAGTACTCTGAGAATCTGCTGAGATGAACGAGTCAGATGCGAGTTCACAACACCCAGCCCATAACGTACAGCCAGAGCCGGCTGATGGGGGAAACGAAAGACCATGGGACCAGAAGGCTCGGCTCACTTCCTTTCACCAGCAAACACCCCCCCCCCCCCCCCCCCCCCCCCCCCC
>JAODKF010000103.1:29273706-29297749 GCA_026779585.1 Mormyrus proboscirostris
CCTAAGCCTACTAATACAAGTAGGTAATCCTTATTTACCTTTTGAATGTTGAGCGTTATTAATTGTTGAATAAATGCTGATGCGGGACAAAATTCCCGATTTCCCAACACGTTGAACTGAGCAATGCCATTGAATCATTTTAATAGGTTACTTTTAAACGCATATAGCTCAGTAATGTCAGTTTTATGTATTTTCTGAGAGGGGGTGGGATTTTGTTGGGAAAGTCGGGGGAGAGACGCACACTTCGATTAGACTGGATAAACACATGCAGCATCTTAATTAAGAAAATGAAATGAAATAAATTAATAACTCAAGCCTTTATTACATAACACTAGGCTATAAAAAAAATGCGGGTCAGGAAGCGGGTCGGGTACAATATATATATATATTTTTTTGCGGTCCGAGTTGCGGGCGGGTTATTGAAAACGTCGGTCGGGTTCGGGTTGTTTATATATTGACCCGCGCATCACTGGTACTCACCCCCACTGAGTAGCAAAAAAGACTGAGGGGTAGCGATAGCGTTCGATTTGAGTGCCGCAAAAAACACATGTAAAATGGGAAAGAGCAGTCATGCGATAGATTGCCAAAAACTAAATAAATAAGTATAGGACGTGGATCGGTCACGCATAGCATCTCTAATATTAATCTTTCAAAAGCACTTATCTGGTTACAGTGAACCTTGAGTGTATCCCAGAAAACATACTATGGGCAATTTTAGAGACCCCACACTTTTGGATTTTAGGAAGACTCAAGAATGACTAGAAGAAATCTGTGTAAACATGAGGAGAAGATGCATACTCCACACATAGAGTGGTTGTGGGATTTGATCCACCATCCCTGTAGGTGTGAGCAACCATGTCACTTCTAAATATATGAATTTCATCCTCAAATCACACAGAATTTTGAATGGATGAAATATTACAAAGAATGTGAAAGAAATTTCAGGGATTTATACTCACATGCCTTCCAAGGAACACAGTTTAATTCTTGTGCTACAGTTGCAGCATGGGGCAAACCTGCATGGAATGAAATATCTGTCTTCTTTCAGGAATTTCCGGAGACTGGAGGAATTTTCTCACCGACACTCAAGCTGCACATTTCGACGCAGTTCTCAAAGAGAAAATGGGGGACGTCGCATTCAAATTTGCATGGGATGATTAATGACAGGAGTTAGGAGTGCCGGCCACCATTGCAGCTTAACACATTACTTCTGACCAGCTGGCATTCCTTGGTGATATTCTGTCTGCTGAAAAGACTGTAATATTACAATTGCTAGATTGTTCTCATTGTGTGATTTATAAATTTACAGTAATCATTTCCATAAGAACATTTACAAACAAGAGGAGGCCATTTGGCTCATCAAGCTTGTCAACTAATACCTCAGAGTTGTTAAAATACTATCTAGCTCTGATTTAAAGGAACCCAGGTTTTAGCTTCCACTACACTAGCAGGAAGACTATTCCATACTGTAACTACACACTGTGTAAAGAAGTGCTTCCTCAAATTTGTTTTAAAATGTTCTCCCACTAATTTCCACTTATGGCCACGAGTTCTAGTATTTAAACTAATATTGAAATAGCCATTTGACTGAACAGCATCCAGACCTGTTAGAATCTTATATACCTGGATCATGTCCCCCCTTAGTCTCCTTTGCTCGAGGCTAAACAGATTCAGCTCAGCTAACCCCTCCTCATAAGACATTTCCAGTTACAGGCAGGTAGCGCAGATCTGTGTTGTGCTGTTATTATCTATTGAAACTAAGCCAGTGTTTGATTCACTGCAGCCTCGAGCCTCCAGGGCTGTGGGCTTGACTCTCAGTCCTGGTTCTGGGTGTGGGGTTTGCATGTTCTCTCCCCGTCTGACTGGAACCTCCTCCTGTAGTCCAGACACGCAGTTAGATCAACTGATAGCTCTAGATTTCTTACAGCATGTACCTGCTCTCTGTGATGGATAGTTTTATACAAACTTCTATATTTCTGTTTCATATTTACACTTTTGCAGTAGACCATCATAATAACTGTTCTTGGCATATTTACTCTTTGGCATCACAGCAGGAAGCCAGCAAAGTTAACAGGAAGCCGCATTCTCTACATGTGGGGAAACTGCCAGAGTTACAGTCCCTGAAATAAAAAACCAGAAGAGGTAATGATGTCCCTTGTAGGGGAATTCCCTTTTCAGGGGAAAGAATTTCATATTTGCAGAAAAGGGACAACAAAAGTATATTGTTTAAATGATTTATAGACTTTGAAATTAATCCAGATTTACTCTACATTAATTCCATTTTAAATGTTTAAATAAAAAAATTCAATAACGTATAACAATTATTCGTAAGACTGACTTTTTAAGGAAAGCAATGCAGACCATCGTTCATGTAGCTACAGCCAAGCCTTTATTAACATGACCACTAGAGGGAACATTTGTTCCAATGAAAAATTGAATACTGTTTGTCTAATTATTGAATACTATAAACCTGATGTATATATTAAAATCAAATTCATATTTTTTTAAATATCTATAGTGAACCCAAGAAAAACAACATTATTTTTTACACACATCCCATACATTTGTACAGCTTAGCATACGAGGAACATTTTATTTGAATCATCTTTATTTGTTTACTTATTTTCTTGTTTATTTATTGCACAGCATCTATGGATGTTTGAAATATAACTAGATGCAAAACGTAAAACATTAAAAATAAAAAAATTGAGATATATAAAAATAATAAAAATGGAAACTTACCATTCCATGGTAAGAAAATCATTACTTTTTTTGAATGACAAATCATCGGTTTTTAAAATTTATTAGCTTGCACATTTTCAATTAAATATATATGACATTAATGTGTTGCCCTATATGACGGTATGTTAAACAAACTTCCATTATACTAAGTTTTTTAAAAATATTAGAAATATGTAAAAAAAAAATGCACAGACCATCATTAGATATGAAACGCGAGTAAGACAAGTCCGGCAGAGACATTTTAATCACATTCAGCGGATATCGGAAGTTTTGATCATAAAAGGCTTCCGTTGGGAACTTGGGGTTGGGAGGTACACTGTACTGAAATTAAATATAACAGACGAGATAAACTTTGCTCAGACAGGCAAATCGGGTAAAGTTTTCCTCAGACTGAACACTTCGCTAGTGGTTGTGGACGATCACCGAATCTTTGCATAGTTATTAGGATCAGATCTCTAAACAGCAGACATGACTGAAGCGGACCTCTATTCGGAATACAAAGGCGTATACGTCCCCAAATACCACAGCCCACCAGAGTCCCTCCAGTATATGGAAGGATTCGTCTTTCGCCAGGATGACATCATAATTGCAACTTATCCCAGGTCAGGTAAGTTATCTCAACTCCATGTCGTTCGTACTGACACGCAGCGCTCACAACGGCGTGAAGTCTTCTTCCATTACTGCCTATAGTCATTATAGCACGGGGTCCTTGCCTCGCATCCTCTTCCTTGGGGGGGGTTAACCGAACCTTTCAGTTGGACCCTCTACTAAAGTGGTTCTCAACCCTTTTTGCACTGCGACCCATTATTTACCATGCAAGCCAAGACCCTATATATGCTTTACATTTACGATACGATAAAGCACCTTGCAATGTACGCCCGCCAATGGGACATTACAAATGATGTCTCTGAGAAATGTGGTGATTTTGGTCGCTTTTTTGGTACCTTAAGTCACACTGCTCGTTTTAGATTGTCCCCAGCTAGGGCCCATCACACAAACCTAATTGGATGTGCCAGTGAATTTTACATTAAGCGTCTGTGGTTTGGGTTCTTGGATTGGTTGAGCACTGACTGGTTTTGCGCTAAGCATCCATTTGCAGTCCCAAGATCCGTTAGTATAGATTAATTCTAGAATTAGGGCTGGGAAATTTGAAAGTGGGTGCTGGTTGTAAAATGATTACTTTTCCAACTCTACCTACAAAATTTAGGTCGCATCCCGTGGGTTGAGAATCGCGGCTCTTTTGAATACCGATGGATGTGCAAATGAACATATCCGTTGTCTTGAGTTTGAAAATAGCTGGAATCAATGTATTATTTTCTGTAAAAGTTTTCCTTTATGCGTTTTGTTGAAATAGTTCAAAGATTCGTTTTCATATAACCAGCTGCGCAATCATTATACATGTTACACTAATGCATTGTAATGTTTGTCATGGCATGAATGTCACACCGTGTGGTGTACGTGGCTGAAATGACAATAAAGCCTTACTTTACATGATACACAGGCTATAGTCTAGATTCACGTATTTTTGGCAAAGTATGTTCATATGCACTGGTTATTTGTGGTAGTTTTAAAATACTGTTTTTGTTATGTTTGTCCAGAGTGAATTCGGTGATAGTAACTTGGGATTCTCTGTGTGTGAGCTGAATTTTGACAACACAAGTCAGAAACTCTCTCGATTTAGTGTCAATGCAGTGAAATGAGGGCAGCACCCACCGCCGATGAAAACAGCTGCTGCTTTCACTAATATGTGTACTGCTTCAACCCCCAATGTCCACCGTGGTGAATGTGAAGGCACTACTTGGATGCAGGAGATAGTTCCCTTGATCATAAGCGAGGGGGATATGCAGCCTGTACTCAGCATTCCCAGCTGGGACCGACTGCCCTGGCTGGAGGGGCAGCGCGCAGTCCTGCTTAACCTGGAGCAGAGGCCCTCTCCTCGCTATTTTGCCACGCACCTTCATCACTCCATGATGCCAGAGTCTTTCTTCCAAGTGAAGCCGAAGGTGAGACTGCTGGGGGAGAGAGTAACGTTCGTAAGTTTTACGAGTCTCGCAGAGCTGATGGGTCAGACCGTAAAAACCACATGCAGCTCATGTCATAATGACACCTGCGATGTGTGACAACAGAAGTGCATTTATGCTGAACATGGTATTTCTAACAATGCTTGTACGTATAATTATTACTGAAAACGTTCTCTGCGTTGTTCTTTGTAATTCTTTGCATCGAAATATATAGCAATTGACATTTTTGTTATTTGTGTATGACTTTTAGTAAATTATGATGTGTATAAGAGTAGTACTGAAATAATCTGAAATCACTCACAGGTGATTTATGTTATGCGGAACCCAAAAGATGTTTTCACGTCCTCTTACCATTACTATGGGATGGCATCTTACTTGGTAAACCCAGGGACACCAGATGAGTTTATGTCAAAGTTCTTGGATGGAAAAGGTACTGCATGAGCTATTTTTCAAGCAAACTCGTCACAAAAGTGGATTGCACATCATGTTTTAATATTTAAATATGCCCACAATTTAACAATAATCATAAGAATTATTGTACTGTTTAAAAATTTGAATTACTTGATTTTTCTTACAGTATTATTTGGCTCCTGGTTTGATCATGTGAAGGGATGGATTTCTGCACAGGACCAGACCATGTACATCTCATATGAGGAAATGATACTGGTAAGTTTTTCCTATTTATATCATTTTTCATGCTGAAATTTAAGAAAAGATTTGGCCACTTTCCCTCTGTGTCATTGTTGGGTTTCCTTCAGGTACCCTGGTTTCCTCTCACAGTCCAAAAACTGGAGTTACCAAATTGTCCATAGGTGTGCATATGTGTGTGTGTCTGTGTGTGTGTCTGTGTGTGTGTGAATGTGTATGGTGTGTGATTGTATGGTGTGAGTGTATGAATGGTGTGTGTGAATGGTGTCTGAGTGTGAATGGTGGGTGTGAGTGAATGGTATGTGAGTGTGCCCTGCGATGGGTTGGCGCCCCATCCTGGGTTGTTCCCTGCCTTGTGCCCTGCGATGGGTTGGCGCCCCATCCTGGGTTGTTCCCTGCCTTGTGCCCATAGCCTCCAGGATGGGCTCTGGACCCCCATGACCCTGAAAAGGACAAGCGGTTACAGAAAATGGATGGATGATGTAAAATGAGATCGATATAGTAAAGTTTCATTGCACAATATGGCAAAGTGAATCTCAGTAATATTTCAGCGTAATTAGTTGATAGTTAAAAAGTGACGATTTTCAAAATAGTATCATACAAAATGTACAGTATGTTATACACAGTTAGGCTCATAAATGTATTTGGATTTTAAATTAAATGAATGTAGATTTTGTTTTGTTTAACAAAAATATTGTGTGAGCCGTTTAGGAATTACTGCCATTTCTATATATATTTTCCCCATTTTCAGGGGCTCAAAAGTAATTGGACAATTGATTCCCAAACTGTTTCTTGTCCAGATGTAGGCTGCTCCCTCATAATTTTATTAACAGTTAAGTTGGTAAAAGGTCTGCAGTTGATTCCAAGTGTGGGATCTGCATTTAGAAGCTGCTGCTGTAAACTCTGGGTATGAGGACCAAAGAACTGCCAATGAATGTAAAGCTGAGGAAACAAATCAAAGCCATCAGAAAGAATCACAGGAACATTAGCAGTTGGGCCAAATCAACAATTTGCTATATACTTAAAAGGAAGAAACACACTGGTGAGATCAGCAAAAGCCAAAAAGCCTGAATGACCATGGAAGGCAGGAGGTGGTGCGTGATCACAGAATTCTTTCATTGGTCAACAAAAAAACTCTTCATTCATCCAAGTACAGAATATTCTCTGGTAGGCAGAGGTGGGAAGTTTAGGCGCAGAATGTAAAAATCCAAACCAAGATTTTGTTTCAGCCAACGAGTTGAGTACTTTGTGAATGTGATTATTTATATTCAACTGGTTAGGTGAACATGATCTTGGTCTAGGTTTGTACCTAGGTTTGTATCTTGGTGTAGGTTTGAATCCGAACTTTCCACCTCTGCTGGCAGGCAGGCATATCATTGTCAAATTCTGCAATCAGGAGGGAGCTCCATGAAAGTAAATATAAAGAGTTTACCATAAGGCACAAACCACTGGCAAGACTCAAGAATATGAAGGCCAGATTAGACTTTGCCAGGAATGATCTAGAAAAGCCTCCCCGGTTATGGAGTAGTATTCTTTATACTGATGTTATAGTATGGATGGGCGATATCTGATGCTAAGCAAACCACCTCATCTTTGGAACATGGCTACCGGTGGAACTGGGTCACTAGTATTTATTGATGGTATGACTTCTGATAAGCAGCGTGATGAATTCTGAAGTGAATAGTGTGATGCTATTTGCTCAGATTCAGCCGAATGCCGCAGAACCGATGAACAATCACCCAGAACAGAAGAAGGCAACCAAAGACCTTTTCAGAGCAAGTCAGTCATCTGACCTCTACCTATTTGAACATGCATTTCATCTGAAGACAAAACCGATGACAAAAAGACCACCAAACAAGTGACAACCTGAAGGAGGTTGCAGTAAAAGTCTGGTATAAGGCATCAGTAGGGAAGAAGCCCAGCATTTGGCGATGTCCTTGGGTTCTAGACTTCAGGCAGCCATTGACTGCAGAAGATTTTCAACCAAGTATTAAAATGCATCCATACTTCCATTTTCTGCAACTGCTTGCCCTATTTAGGGTCACAGGAGGTCTGGAGCTTATGGGCACAAGGCAGGGAACAACCCAGGATGGGGCACCGTCACATACCACTCACTACCACATGCATACCTGTGGGCAGTTTGGTTGCGTAGTTTCAAATCCATTGTGACGGTGTACGAAACCAAATTTATGAAAACTGCCATTGTTCTAATATTTATGGAGTTAGATGTATTTATTTATATACGTAATTCATAGTAGAAATATGCCCATTAGATTAAATGCAGTGATTCTGATTTAAAATATTTCTTATGGCCTTTGCTTTTTTGTGTGCAACACAGGACCTGCAGAAGTCAATCTCCAAAATATCCAGTTTCTTAGGGAAATCCCTGAGCCAGGAAGTCATTGGGAAAATTGCTGATCACTGCAGGTTTCAGAACATGAAAAAAAACAACATGTCAAACTATTCTATGGTGCCAAAGGAGTTCATGGACCAGAAGAAATCCGAGTTTTTGAGGAAAGGTAGGACTATCATTGCGAGATCTGTGTCAGCATGGCAATATCTGTTTGTTAGTTATGCAAGTGAGACACAGTGCAGGTAGGAAAAAGAGGTTACAATCCTCTGGCGGTTCTGAGACACAGGGGGGGTTATTACAGAACTTAAAACACTGGGTAAAACTACAAAGAAAAGGACCACTAGGGGTTAAAAAGCGAAATGGAAAAACATCGATTAACTACAACGAATGACAAGGAAACAAGGGGAAAGTAGCTAAAGAAAGGCAGACTTCCCCGAAAAAGTCTGACTCAAACTATCTCTAAACTTAGCCTCATGCCGTTCTACTAACTTTCTAGCTTAAACTCAAAATTAAGCTTTAACTAAAAATTGAGAAATTTCTGTCTTCTACCAGGAATTTCCGGAGACTGGAGGAATTTTCTCACCAACACTCAAGCTGCACATTTCGACGCAGTTTTCAAAGAGAAAATGGGGGACGTCGCATTCAGATTTGCATGGGATGATTAACAACAGGAGAGTGCTGGCCAACTACGCAACGTGGCACATTAACTCTGACCAGCTGCCATTCCTTGGTGATATTCTGTCCGCTGAACAGTCTGAGACTGTAATATTACAATAGCTAGATTGTTCTCACTATGTTATTCAGAAATTTACAGTAATCATTTCCAGTTACAGGCAGGTAGCGCAGATCTGTGTTGTGCAGTTATCAACTATTGAAACTAAGCCAGCGTTTTATTCACTGCTGCCTCGAGCCTCCCGGGCTGTGGGCATGATTCTCAGTCCCAGTTCTGGGTGTGGGGTTTGCATGTTCTCCCCCCGTCTGTCTGGGACCTCCTTCTGTAGCCCAAAGACACGCAGTTAGATCAACTGATAGCTCTAGATTTCTCATACCATGTCTACTCTTCGGACTGTATTCTTACAAGCTTTTTGTTTCATATTTAATGCCGAGAGCCAAAATCAAGCAGCACGGTTGGAGAAGCAGGTGAACACCATGGATGGGATGTTATGTTATTCTACTTACTTTTTACTTATATTAAATAATCAACTTTAAATGTTATGTACTTCACCTGTAATAGAATATTAACATTTTTTTAAATAAACATGCCCTGATGTGAGAATGTTACATGTTAGTGCTACTGTAACAATTTTCCTCAAAGGTATCAATAAACAAGTACCAATGTCTTAGTAAATCTTTTGTGTATCTCTGTGTCCTGCCTGCAGAGAAATTCACTGCAAAAAGATCATTTAAACGTGAAAACATGCATTTGTTCCCTACACACAGGAGAATACATCTCTAGTGTTTCAACGAAGCAATCCAGATGGCCCAAGTATTAATGGAATTCAGCAACATTATTTTAGCCAAGATCCAGATGCACGAAATATGATTCCGATCCCATCAAATCTGGGGCCCAGTCTTGCAGAAATGTCTGGTCTTAAGGAATCAACTCACATACATACAGGCGAAATGTTTTTACAGTTTGCACCACTCTGCCCTGTCACTATACATGTGAGAGCAAAGAAAATCTGCCATTGAAGAATTTGAACTCAAAGTTCTGGAAACTGCAGATAAATCCCAGCAGTTTACTCGACGTAATCATGGTCAAAAATAGGACAGACCACAGCGATAAAACATCACAATTCGTTAATGAACATGAGCGCAGTAGTTATTTGTTCCTTCAGTAGCCCACAAAAACTTACAGAATTAACATAACAATATAGTGACAGATAAAAGATGCATCATGATTCATGAATGAACACACATAACTGACTTAGTTTGTGTTTAGTTAATACAAAAGTAACAGTAAAATACTATAATATCTGTAAAGTCTTACTGGTCCTTCTTCACTAATTGCTGTGAAAACTAATTTATAGAACTTCTAAAGAACGTGTAGTCTATTTAGTTCAGGTTCTCTATTGGGCTGCCTGGACTGAATACCAGCACCACAAGCTTAAAACCAAAGTAAGCTTTTAACGGTCTATTATAGAAGAAAATTAACATTTAACCTACAGATCCAACGCATTCTCATTCCAGTTGTAAACAGGATGCACACGAGTTGGGGGATTTTATTGGTGAAACGAGGGCTTCATCAGTATTTTTGTATAATATTCACACATCAGTGACCAGAGCATTCCTGCATCTATACTATGGCAAATGAAGCATTTAAAAAAAGTGTACGGAAATGCTCACAGGAACACTGCACACAAGTTAGATGTGGGTTACAGAACAAAGCAAAACCAACAGATGCGAAAGCTTTAGGGTTTCACTCCTCCGGGTCACCAAACACTACAATTAAAGGGCAACTTCCGATGTCATTACTTTCCCAGAGAGACTGATGCAAACATTTTGCAATGTAATCAAAAGTACATTTAAAACTCGCCGAGTATAAATAAAATGCTGTCAAAGTTCAGGAGCAAGTTAGCCGTTTCTTAAGACCAGTACAGGCAGAGCCAGGCTCAAGCAGATGCCATTCATTCAGGGATCGGGTAAAATTTCTTTCTCCTGACGGAAAGTGAGCTGCGAACTAGTTTTAACACGATTGGGGCACCCGCCTCCTCAGCTTCTTCTCGGGGGTCTTTGAGCACTTCTTGGCAGATTTCACCAGTTTTTTGGTGCCAGGAGTAGCCTTAGTCTTGCTAGGCGTCTTCAGCTTCAACCCACGCGGCTTCACCTCTGGGGCCTCTGACCTCTCTCTCGTCTTTCCTGTGACCTTTTCCGGTCCCGTTTCTTGAGAAACCTACAAAAAAAAAACAAACACAGGGAATGTGAATTCTCTGCCAGCACAGAATAAGAACACGTGACCATCATCTGCAGCCATTTAACAGCTGCACTTTGTTAACGCTACGCACCAGCTGCTTTCTGACATGCCTGCAGACAGCAGTCTTTGGTTATTTGAAGGGGAAAGGGGGGGTAACAGTCAGGAATCCGAAGGGCATGTACAGAAAAGTCAGAACAAAAGGACATGAACTGGGGGGGGGGGCGGCTGTTGGAATTTCTGTACTACTTGCTTTGTTGGAAGATGTGAAGATCTCGCTCCTTTACCATTTATACTCCTAACTGGGCATGCTTTAGAAGCACAGGCCATCTAATCTTATGGCCAGTCTACAACTAAGCAGCGCATGTGTTCGCCTCAATTGTTTCTCACTTTGGACAAAAGCATCCATTAAATTTCCAGTTTCCCCCTTTCGTGTATTGTGCTATATAGCTTTATGTGCATGGAAATGGGCGTCAAAGTCTTAAGGTCCAAAAGCACACTCCTAAGGGAGTAACTCCCATCACAGAAATCTCTCCACTGACCTGCCCGAAACATCTCCCTGGAATATCACCCCTTACCCGTGACATGGTGAGGTCACCTCGTAACACCATCTTTACTGGCCACCGGCCTGCAAGTCTGGCACAACCCACAGCCTGCACACTAACGCTTTCCCAAGGGGGGCAGACCGTGCAAGGCGAGCTGATCAGTCAGACCCCTTTAAAATAAAATGCAAACATTTCAATTCCCACTATGCCTCACCTCCAGTTTAGCCTTCTTATTCGGCGACCCAATTGGAACAAGTTGGGGCATTTCCTCCTCCTCCCCAGAAGATTCCTGCTGTGCAGCTGCTGTGTCCTTCCTCTTGACAGCCTTCCCCATTTTCTTACTCTTGCCTGCCCCCTTCTGAAAACCACAGAGTCGGTTAAGACAGGAATGAAGTGCAAACTGGTTAAGCTCGGGGGGCGGGACCATGGCACAGACATACCTTATGCGAGACGGCCCGCCGCGCCTCCTCCAGCAGGGTCAGGTGACTCAAGTCCGATGTGTAAATAGGCAGCGCGGCCGATGTCTGGCTCTTCAGGTGGATGATCTTGAGGTCCCTCCCTTTCTGGAAAGAAGAGCGTGTCCATGAGATATCATCCCCATCATGCAGATTATGAAAGTTCGCACGCAACACAGAAATGTCAGACGATCATGAGTGTGATGGCCAACGTCTGACACTCCGCCGGCCTCAGGCGAGCATCTTAAACATCTCATTTAAGATGCTTATCTGCCACAATGACTCTTAAGTTTAAATGTACCTCTATAGAGCGGGAAACTATCCAGCAGGGATTCCCTATTAAGGCAGCAACGAACAAATAAACTCTCAGGAGCTCACGAACCGTGCTTAAAATCGAGCACAAATTCACCCCTAAAATATCGCAGGGGTCACAAACGTAATGCAGTATTAATTTATTTATAATTACATTTACCTATTACTTTGAATTTTTACTAGGGCCAGGCTGATCCACGTTTTTTCAGTCATGATATGATTCCAATACAGGAGCTCTTTTCACTAATTTTATCATTAGCAGTGCACCGATTTGACTCTCAGTGCTGCTCCAATCCTGACACCTGAACAGAGGGTATCGGCCAGCATAAGTACCGATCTGATACCAGAGTTTTTAAACTAATAAATACAAATGAATAAAACTTATGCCAAGATGGCGTAATTAATCAGCCTGCTGGCTAAAAGTGGCCACTTACTGCTAACAGCTGTGAAATGCAATTGACAGAATTGACGTCGCTTTAACAATACAATGTGGCTTGCGCAGTGATCCCATCTGCTGTCCATGATGGGTGCTATAACGTGATGCCACGGGTTTGATTAGCAGCACTATATGCAGTTACCAGCATGCTTTGCACCTCACCCATCTGTAGATAGTACAAATTAGCGTACTTGTGAATTTGTTACTTGTAAATTGTTAGCTTGCCTGGCTGTTCTGCTGCTAGTATTAAAACGATCGTGGCTGTTAGTAAAGAGTAAAATTGATTTTAAAAGAGGTCATATCATTAATATGCCTCACCCTCACTCTGCAATATGTTGTTTGACCCTCTTCATGCGGGTCTGCTACCAAGACAACATTCAGAAGAACATTCCTGAAATATGCCATTTAAACACATACAGTAAATCCAACTTCCTGTGGTTAGTGGTAAACCTCTGTTCCAGTCAAAATCAATGCATGATGTTCATTTACCACAAATAAATGTTTTGCCAGCCTTGTTATATTTTTTAGCAGCTGTTTCATCACAGAGCTAATGTCCCGCAGCTGAGCAGGTCAATCTATACCAAAAATCGCCATCAAAAGATCAAAAACTAACTTCTCAAAGGCATTTCTACAGTCAAAACAATTGCAATGATATAGAACATGTCGTTACTGCAACTTCAATTGCTGATTCTTAAATTAAAACTGAAGACTAATTACATTATCCAGAACTACCTCTGTTCCGAGACTAGGGCCTATTTGAGCAACTGTATATAGATAATATGCTCATGATGCACAACTGTCTGCCAACCATGGAGTAAAAACCTTTCCAAAATGCCCCTGTTAGGTACAAGTCAAAGTATGGCAATAGCTTGGGAGGTTTCTGCAAAAGGGGAGTCGAACGCTGTTTGGAAAACTAAACTAATGCAAGTGACTGTTGGCAAGTAATGTGACAAAAAGAAGACGACATTCATTCTGTTACTTGAACTGTCAGTAATTCTAAAAATGTCCAAATAAGAGAATCACTGCATAAACGTTTTTACTTTATGCCTCGCCCCCCGGCTCGTGTATTGCTGCACCGTGTCATGATCCGGGTTCTCTTGCCCTGGACGTGGTAATCACAGCCCTATTAGCCACGCGGCATTAAGCGGTCTTATGAACTACTGTCATGTGTATAATTTACATCACATTTATCTGAAACTCTTCATAATTATGTTTACATGCTTCATACTGGTTGCCAACCTCAAGTATTTACTGGTGTCTACCCGTGAACTGGGACTGATGCTGAAGACGAAGCAAGCACTGCAGTGTCTTACCAGTTTAAAAGGTGTTCTGATGCACCACTCGAGTTAAAGCTCAGATTCTTCTCATGGCCTCATGCTGACCACGTACAACCTACACAGTCCTCAGCCTCCATCAGTCAACAGCTACAGCCATGACTCATTGATAGCCAGAGGAAAGGCAGAGACTGACCTCGGGCAGCTGAGATGTGATGGTCTTCACTGCGGCCATGATGTTGTCCGCCACCTGGTCAGCGGTCATCAAGGAGTGGGCCACGCGGGCCATGCTACAGAACCAAAACACAATCAGACTGCAACCGACCCAAGTCCTGTCCACTGCAAAAGACCCGCTCATATAGAGAAAGCCTTTGGAGATATGCTGCTACCAGAATGGGGAGTGAAAGTGTACCAGGTACCGTACTTTCCCTTTTCCTCCGATTTCCAGTCAGATACCAGTACAAAAAGGACCAAACCAGCTGGGCTACTTTTTCAGTACTTCAGTACTTTTGGGGTGGGACACACAGATACATATATTGTTGACTGTTTATGCCAGTAACCTGCCTTGCAAACAAAATACACTCACCATCCTGAAAAGATGTAGTTAAAAACTCAGAAAACAACAATAAAGTGAAAAAGGAAGTATAATAAATAATGGATGCATTGACAAATGAAGAGACCCAGGCTTTAATGACGATAGGGTCGAAAGAACAGATTCAACGAGATGCAGACGGCATGGCGAGAAATAAAAAAGGATTTTATAACACAGGCCTGAATGATCTTGGATAAATTCTGCGATGTGATTTTGTCACAATAAATCCCGGGATATTTATAAAACGAAAAAGCAATTAAATTTAAACAGTCAGTAAGAAAATGATTATGATTGGCTGAGAGAGCGCATGCAGAAGAGCAAGGGTGGGAAACCTCAAGCTGATTTTTTAAACGTATGCTAGATAATCTTAAGGAACAATCATCAAAATTGCAAAGCATGCTGAGTTTTTTTTCTATGACAGAGTAACAATATTATAGTGAAATGTAAGCCCCCCCCCATGCTATAATGATCAGACAGTGTGAAACCTCAACCGAGCTACTGCAGTCCATGCTACGCGAGAACAGCGCCTGCATAACATGCAACATTAGAATTGATACCCAAACCCAATATACTATAACCACTTTAGCACAAAATACCCTGCCTCACATTGTGATGATGCCATTCTGCACCGGTACCAGTTTCAACGTCACTGGAAAAGCAACACAAGCAGTACCGTACTTTTGGTAGTTTTATGAAGTACAAAAAGCGAGGTACCAGCTACACTGGAGAAGTGCCCAAAATGTTTGTGCCAAAGTTGTAGAGACAAGCCCCTACAGAGCAGGGAAGCCCATCTGGATTCACTTTGAATAGATGTAGCACCTTATCCATCCTGGGCCAGCACTGTGACGGGTGGGCAGGATTTGCTGAAGTGCCGTCATGACAGTGTGCTGTGATCTCAAAGCCTGACTGGGCCCCAGACCAGACCTGCGAACAAGAGAGGCTCACCAGCAGCTGCCCTTCTTGGACACCCGGAAGGTGGAGCCCTGGATCAACTGCTCCATGGTCTTCGCCAGCTGCTGGGACAGCAGGTTCACGGAGAGGGGAACCCTGGAGTCAAGGGAGGATCGAAAACAAACGCACGCGGTTCAGGAAACACACTGATTCATCAATAACGCACGGATATCTGCAAGCCTGTTTTCCGCCACCCGTTATAATCATATGACTGCTTGAGCAGAATGTGCGTGGAAAAGAAATGTATGGATCCAACATGACCCAGAGGTGCACATCAGGAACCAGGGAGAGGCGTGAAAGCTAGCAGGCACTGATGACGCCACAGGAGCATAACAGCTGAATATGCACGCGAAAGCGACACATCGCAATGCATTTACCTTTTGCTCTCGAAGAAGTGCTTCCCAATGATGGGGGGCAGTTTGCGGCGAATGCGGTTGTCCGTGAGGAAGAGGTCGAAGTTCCTCAGCAGCTTGCGCTTGGACTCGAACGACTTGTACTCTGTCACCAGCACCTTGAAGGGGATCACCTGGTGGGGAGGAGGGGGACCCAACATGTCAGCAGTTTGCGGCACATAAGTGGCCCCAGCACATGCTCTGCATGTCCCCGAGAGTCCTGCGCATCAGACGACCAAAGATGGCTCGCATTGTTATGCAAAGCCACCAGCTATTTGTAAACATTTGACTTTTAAGTATAAATTCTCAATTGATGACCAACTATTTTACAGAATTCATGGAGATTCACAGATAACCAAATAAAGGGTATTTAGTAAACATGCAGCATTTTTTAGTTTTGATAATGAATCTACCATTATTCATGTATAATTAACTATCCACCAAGTGACTGGTAGCCATACCTCGCTGACCCCCCCTTTCCTACTCAGGGCCGTACCTCGCTGACCCCCCTGATCCCCTTCTCCTTCAGCAGCGTCTTGTAGAACCTCACATTCTGGTCACTGGTCATGTTGGGCTCATTTCTGGTGAACAGGCAAACTTCACCCCAGTCTGTCCGAATGCCATGTGGCAGTGGGCTGCAAAGACACACCACACTTCAGTTAGAAACAGTGATGTAACCCGAGTTCACAGCTGCAGGTCCTGTTCAATACCTTTTTCTTAAACAACATCCAGCTGAACAAAATTACTACAAATCTCTAAGTTACATATATTTAACAACGACAGCATCAGCACTTATAAAGATATCTATATTTACACATGGACAAAACAGAAGTGTTACAAATGGAACGGCTCTTATAGAAGTGAAACACTGTGGTTACTTCGAATGAGTTCAATGTGTCAAAGTTGTAGGGACAAGCCCCAATGATTCTGAAGGCTTATCTGGATACACTTTGAGTCACTGTAGCACAGTCATTGCCCTGGCTCAACATGAAGGCAGAGAGTCAGGGTTTGCTGGAGTGCCTGGAAGTAACGAAACAGTGATAGGTGGAAGGAGCAAACTTACATGCGGATTGTCTGCTCCCGTTTGGGTATTTTCCAAAAGGTTAACAGTAGGCTGATTTGCTGGCCCTCATTTAGAAGTGTTGCCTCATTTGGGGACGTGGTCTTTAGGTATGCCAGCAGGCACTGCACTGCGTTCTTCACCTGTGTTATATGGGTTGGGGGAAAATGTCTATCCCGCATATTTTAATTTCGCTTTATCGATGAAAATGAACATCCAACCGAAACTAAAATGCAACATTTCATTAAGCAATATAATTTAATGACTTTCAAAGCGAATTATTCAAATGGCCGTGTTAACGTACCTGTGTATTCGTAGTACATCGAAATTCATTTGAATAGAGTAGCTATAGTGTCAGCTACCATTTAATTTTTTTTAACGATTTAAGAAAACATCAGAACCAGTAAAAACAACGACTTTCACTGATAATTTGCTCATTCAGTATGAATTTCTCTATGATTGCGGAGTACGACTAAGAATCTGAAACATCTAACAAAACAATACGGCTCCCGATGAGGCAGTATACTTAGTAGCAGATATATTTGACGTCCTGTGTATTTGTACAATAAATTACACTCACTTACGCCAGTTAAATTTATAAGATTTTTCATACCTGAGTTTTGTCCAACTCCACAACTACCGCTTCCTCCGCCATGCTCTCCACACGTGTACCCCTTCAGTATGAGCATGCGCAATACGGCCAAGCAAATTTTGAAATCTTGAACTTTATTTGTAATTTCCCCAGAAACAGTACTGCTTATTCGTTTCGTTACATACTCAAGTAGTGTCGGGAAATATTCTGTCAAAGTAACATTATAGTGTTCGCAATTTACAGTATATATGATATTCCGATTAAATTGCAATTTTCATTTACTGATTGTATGATCCTGCACAATGTGCACAAGGCGTAATGTTTACAAATACTATCATCCACCTATTATTAATGTGTCACTCAGCTAAATCCAACAATCTTCCAGTGCTTTATTTTATTCAGTGTTACGGGTATCATTAATCCTACATCAGGCAGCATCAGGTACAAGGCAGAAGTACCCTTTTACAGTGCACATACGCTACCAGCAATTTGGAGATAGCAGTTAATGTAAGAGCATGTATTTGGTCTGCAGGAGGAAACTAGATAGCTGAGGAAACCCCGAGAGGTCAGTTTTTTGTAATCCAAATGTTATGTTTTACAAAAAGAATGCTGAAGGCGAAACTCAAAACGAATCTAAAGTTTAGTCCTATTATCGAGGATAATCTTATTTTATCATACTAAGATCCACAAAGATGCTAAACTACATTCCACATGTGGTTTTGATCTCCTTGACTATGCAGTTATGAGATTTAATTAAAAAAAAAGACAAAAACATATTGCTGGAAACTCCATGCCAAGATTTTCAGGATGCCATCTCTATTCAGCAGACTGTTCACAAAACTGTAATATCACTAGCTTTCCTTCAGACTCTGAGATGGTCCTTCCTTTGACTTCATCATGTGCATGTCATTATCATCATAAGGATTAACAGACTATGACTTGCCAAAAACAAGTACCTTAGTGCTAACTTCATAGAAAATTTTAAGAAAAAAAAAAATATCAGTCCCACTTGGATGGAGACAGCAGCTTATGTCCTTGGACAACAATGCCTTTATTTATAGAATCGGTTTGAACGTTCTCATTTAGTAACCTGAATACATGCAGCAATAAGACTCCACAGGGTAGTGAAGGCAGCCAACAAGGTAACTGAAGCATGACAGCTACAGCTTACAGGTACCTCAGTAAACAAGCTGTATGCAGAGGAAAAGAAAAATCGTTTCAACTCATTGATCATGACCATTACCTGTACAATTAATCAGAGCACCTTTCTTTACAGCATGTTCGGGTTACACAATATATCTGACAGGTGTATATTCCTATTCATTCCTATTCTGTGAAGGGTTCTCACGTTTTGCATACTAGTCCTGTTTCACCTGCCTGCAAACCTAGTTTCCCTTTCTGTGCTGTTAAACGCGACTGAATTGATCCTGTAATTTTTTGTTTGCCCTTCAGATCCCTTCTGGAGATTTTCAGTGAAACTTGACTAAAATAAAACTGTCAAAATATAACTTTAACGGTAGACTGTAGGCATGTGTTTTGGCCTGCCATTTTAACTGTATTCAGGTCAGGTCTCAAAATGTTTTCTGTGCTTATCTGATGTTTAGTCATGTGATAAGCTGACAACTTAATAATGCAACAGCCACCATCGATGTCATTACTGTACACAGTGCGCAGTCAGACTAATTTCATACATTGTTACTTTGAAAAGGTCTCAGACAACAGCAACACAATATTTTAATAACTTTGAGAGCAACATTTTCTTTTGGATTGTTTAATTTCAGAATATTTAAAAGTAAAAAGTCTACATAGACTGAAATCAGAGAACAGCCCCATAAAAAGGTTGGCACTTCTATCTCAGAGGAGCGTTAACTGTCCCAAATTTGCCTCAAATGAAGATGCTGCGAGTCGCAAGTCGAGTTATTCACATTCTGAATTATTCCGATTACAACTGAAAACCAAAAAGAGGGTAACATCCAAAGGAAGTGGACCAATTTGCTTGACAAAAAATATCTTTTTCCCCACGCAGAGGAGTGGCAAAGATGGCAGGACCAGCCGCAGAAACCTGGGTTGGACCTTGGCTGGCTGCACTGCAACTCTGTGGCAAGGCGGCCCAGATGACACGCTGCTCTCCGGCTGCTCATGGCTCTATGTGACAGGCTGCTGTCATCTGGGCGCCTGCAGGGCAAAAGGCTGAAAAGCGGCTCAAGGAGAAAAAGGGAGACTGGCCCGAGGGTTGCATGGAAGGGCATGAATTAGCTGTGAGACAAGGCCAAGATAAAGCATTTAACATTAAAAACAAATGGTTTAGTCTGTCGAACAGTCGTATCGGAGTAACCCTATTAAATCAATGATGACTGCATAATAGCTCTTTGAAGACAACCGCTATGGCCTGGCTGTAGAGTCTGGTATGTAACAGGAACCATAATCGCTGAAAAACCGTTTTACAATGAGCAGCTTACTGTGGATCCTCTTTACATAGAGCACTTCATTAACAAGGTTTAATAATGTGCACTCACGCTTGCAGCAAGAATATCGTTTTGAGAAAGCAATCCAGATTTGCAGAAAGAGACACGTGTAAGACCAGGTTCTCAACATATCAGTTTCAGGTTGTTTTTTAAAATTCATTTTTATAAACTATATTTCCATTGCCAGCAAACTCTGTATACTTAATATAACTGCACCAACTTTCTTTATGAAGGTAGGTGATTACGGACAAAGGTGTCGGCTGAAATCTAGAGTGGAGATCATTGTGAGTGTGTGGGTCATAAACGACGGACAGAGCTGGCTCTCAATATGAGAAAGCTGACACACGCTGGACTGTTTGTTAGATACTGCTTTTCTTAAAAACCAAATTCTCCATTCGCTGTGAGATTCTTTAAGGTCGATTTCTGATTAATCTCCTGCTCGCACAAGGTGAAGTGGACAGCGGCGCGTGTCCACCCTTAACGGAGCTGTCGTGGCCAGTGTTCCCACATCCCTTAGTCCTTTTCGGGCACCAGTTTTAACACTTTGCCAATAGCGATGGTCTTGCCTGCAACAAAGAAAATAGAAATTGATCACAGATTCTCATAGTATCAAGATTCCAAGTCATTCAGAAGGGAGAGAAACTATAATCCAAACTGGCAGAAGTGATCTAAAAGACCCCAAGATCAGATCTGTTACGCCTCTCAAAAAGCTTTTATCCAGGAAAATATATAAATAGGGAAAAACTCAAACCCATTCGCTTAACAGGTGCTAGAAGACACGTAACCCTAAACGACATTTTGTAGGAAGTACCCAAAATCATTTTCTGTCGTGCAGCCTGCACTAACATCCCATCAAAAGCATGTTTCCCAACCTTCATCTCGAAGAGTAAACCTTCCCATCTGGGGAAAGTCTTTGAAGGTCTCAAGGCAGATGGTTCCAGCCGTCCGTAAGCGGGCAATACACACTTGGTCCTGTTTGACGAACCGCGGCCGTGTCTTGCTCTTCTCGCCCGTCTTCTTGTCCACCAGGCATATTAAGGCCTAAGGAGAACAGCGATTTAATTGTCCTGTTTTACATTAGCGCTCATGCAGCACATGGTACAGCAGAAGAGTAACAAGGAGCCAGCAGTCACACAATAGTTATACAAACTAAAAAAGGAATACCTCATGGAAGTATACACACTTGTGTGTGTCTAGTAGAATCAACATCAGCCTTACTTAGATGTGAAAAGCAGCCTTCAAAATTGCTTTCAATGCCAAAGAGAGTCCCAATGCTTGGTGTGTACTTACTGTTATTTGTACTTCTTCAATACAGGTATGGATGTGTAAGACCGCATTGTAACCAGGACAGATGATCGATTTATGTTCAATAATCACAATCTGGGGGGAGGGGAGGCAGGAATTAGATATTAAACACGATGCCACTGCTGCATTTAAGACTTTCACCGGAAGTACACAGAGACTCGATGGAGCTGTACCTGGGCGTCAAAGGTGCGCCCGGTATGACAGAGGTTCTCGGCATTGCAGAGGATGAAGCCGGGCAGGATCTCCTCCTCCTCGATTCCCTTCAGCCTTAACTTGAGGTTCTCCCCGGGGCCGGCGTCGTCTGTCTCCACGTCGTCAGAGAGCAGACTCAGGACCTCGACGATGTGCTGGAGGGGCACAGTGCAGACATTCGCATGACATGCAAGAGGCGTGTCACCATTTCAGGCAGTAAGACCACCTGCCACTGGTCTAAAGGCTGCTGCTCAGAGCTCTCCAAGAGGGGTGGGTCAAAGCGGTGGCCCTCAATCAAGCCCCTTACCCTGTTTGGCATCATCACAAGCTGCTGTGCTTTGCTGATCGATCCTGACTCCAGTTTCCCAAGGATCACAGTGCCCATATCCTGCACAAGAAGGTAGATATGTACTGTGTGCAGTGGGGAAGAGACAAATATCCTTCAGATTTCAAGTGGAAATGAACCTTCAAAATGGCCCAAAGAGTCACTACCCTTACGACTATTTAAAAATAGACAGTACTTTACAGCAGAGGCAGCATTCATTCAGAACAGGTCTATCATTAAAAACACATCAGTCCGAAACAGCCCAACACTCTCAATTAGCAGCGAGTTTCCATTCATTAAGGTATGTAAGTTGGCCTATTCAGTTTGAGTTTTATTTTAATGCATTACCAGCATTACTAATTAACATTTTACATGAAGAACTAACAAATATACAAACATATATATATAAAAAAATAAATTAATGATGGCCCCAAACCCCCCCCCCGCCCTGTTCAAAGCCCCAGCAATAAAATGTGCTAAGGAGGGAAATGAGGGGGAAGTGATGGTGTGGCCCAGAATTACGAAACAAAAAGTGTAACATATTGGATCAAAACGGTACACAGCATTTTTATTTTACAATATGGGATGATCCCGTAAAACACGGGGCGGGTGAATATTACTTAGATATAATGGTCTGTGAAATGTTCATTATTCCTTAATAAATCTGGGCAGATCCAGCTTGTGTTTCACACAGAACAAAAAAAAAAAAAAATCCATTGATCAGCATGGTCAAGGTTCACCATCGACACCCCCTCCTCAGTGGCTCAGAGGTTAGCTGGTTATCAGTAGCAGCAATATTAGACAAAAACTATACTGCTAATGTTTGTATCGGTGCACCACTAATGTATATAAATATGTTTTTCTTACCCGTGTGAATTTTTCTAAATATTTTTATTTAATTTGAGATTTATTCCAGGTTGAAAAAATTCTGCAACATTTTCATGAATGTCAAACATTTTTGCAGACTTGAGAAAACACTAAGCATTTTGTACAACTTGGAAATCGCATGATCTGCTCCTGGTTTACAGAGGTGGATAACTACTCCAGTAACTCCTTCCCAGTAATTCTTCTTCAGTCCCCCAAAAGTCTGGGCTCCTGCTGCTGGTATCGCGGCCTAAACTTCCCATAACAGTATGAACGTGACCTTAGTCTCAGCAGCAGAGATGCAACAAGCCCCACTGTGCACCTTCCCTGTTTCACAACGGCCCTCTTACACAATCAGGACAGCAGATGAACCCGGGACGGAAGGAATTTCACATCATCACGCCACCTGGGACTAGAACACACCCACGCAAAAGTAACTTTTTGCCAAAACGTTTAACTGTCCTGTGACTTCTTGTAACCCGGCTGCATTCTGCAACTGAACATGCAGAGAAGGCCGTGCATATCATGCAGAAGTGTATCAAAAGCATCATGCAGGAGAAAGGGGTTTAATATAATAATAATTATACTAATAGACACTTTTTATTCATCCCCATGGGGAAATTCTCTTTACGCCAACCCCAACTTGCTCTCGGTACGCAAAACCAAGCTGGCTGTGAAGGGCAGCCACCCACAGCAGTGCTCATAGCTCAGAGCCAGGGACAAGGGCCTTGCCAAAGGGCCCACAGAGGTGCCGAAGCTGGGCTTGACCCGACAACCTTCCAATCACAGGAACAGAGGATTTGGCCACTGAGCCACAAGCTGCCCCCATGTGAGAGCAGTGGTTTATGTGCAGTGACACTGATGTCCCCTCCTAAAATTTTGTTGGGGGAACAAAAGCCTTTAAAAACTCCTAAAACGTAGGCAAATTCTGAGGCTGAACACTTTGGAACAGAATATGTAGCCTGAGTACTGTGCATATGAACACACAAGGACTGAAGTCCCACATATACACTCCAGCCGTCAGCCTTGTGAGAAACAAAGCCCGGGCCAGACACGGGTCCAAGATGGCTGTCTACCTTGTACTTGTCAACAATGGGTAACCGGACAGGTCCGTCGCTCGATCTGTTGAAGTTTGGCAAACTGTCGAGGTGTGGAATGAAGGGTAAACCCCTGCAGAAAGGAAGGAGAACATGTTCCTGTCACCTCAACTGTCCCTACAGGGCAGATGGCTTTGACCCACAGTATTTGAATAGCTAAACATCTAAGTGATAGAGCAAGCAGGACCTGAATCTACAGTTAAGGGGTTTTGTGCCTTTATGAAGACATGAATACCGTAATTTCCGGACTATAAGCCGCTACTATTTTCACTTGCTTTGGACCCTGCGGCTTATAAAACGGTGCGGTTTATCCATCTTTTTTACTGCTAACGGTCGCCAGGGGTGCACTATCTAGGAAGCGCAAAAGCGAGACAGACAGTTCGCGCCAAGGAAGTGTTCATGCACACGCCCTCATTACGGAGATCAAACGGATTAGTGCATATGATGCTGCTTTTAAATTAGTGGTTTTAGTACGCAGGAGGAAGACGATGACACGAGGATTAATGACTGA
>JAODKF010000103.1:29297849-29322702 GCA_026779585.1 Mormyrus proboscirostris
CAGTCATCTCTGTCCCGACAATCTCCTCCGTGGTAGCAGGAACCCTTATATACGGTAATTAAACATTAAAACACCTGTGGCTTATAGTCGGGTGCGGCTTATATATGGAACAATCTGTATTTTTTCCCAAATTTAGCTGGTGCGGCTTATATTCAGGTGCGCCTTATAGTCTGGAAATTACGGTACACATCCCAGCTAAAAGGGCAGTGTAATCATCTCTGGTTACCCAAAGCAGCATTCCTAGTGGAGAGGATCTCCATAACTGAACATTGCCTGATTGTTCAAGCCGGAAGCCTGTTTGAAGAGAGTGCTGCACTTACGTATACCAAGGGCACAGCTCTGTGGGTTCTTTAAGATTAGCCCCCGTTAGTCCTGAACAGGGCATGAAATGAATGTCTTTTTTGGGGTTAAAGCCGACCTTCTTCAAAAATGGCACTAGTTTCTCCTTGCATTCCTCGTACCTGTGGATTAAGAAAAACAATATCAATCTCATCAATGTCAATTATATGGTTAGACTACAACACCAGCAGCTTATGCTACCTCTGGACACCTTTACATTTCTACAGGACAAACTTCACGATGCGATCAGGAAGCAGTTGTTGTGTAACACAGCAGGTATCATTTTGAATGCAAAAATGCCCACAAAAGCCTTATATAGTCAAACCTCGGATTGCGAATAACTTGGTTTGTGCGTGTTATGCAAGACGGGCAAAATTTTAAAATAAATTTTAACTTGAGGTCTTGCAATACGAGTATTATGTATACACTTTGTCTGCCAAGCGTCGCGTGATCACTACGCCGATGGTGGTTCTCTCCCTCGCTGTGGGATTGTGGGTAATTGTCTCCCATGCTCGGTCTCAGTCAGCGTACCTCACCCATATAGTCAAAATTTAGTAGAAAAGCACCACCCGAATAAGGCCGATGAATCTGCTTAACAACAATGCAATTTCCGCGAAATCGAAAAGGAGGCAAAAGCGGCTGTCATTGAATAGGTTCCTTGTTAAAATCGCACAAAAAGAAAAAGATTCCAGTGAGCAAACAGATAGCAGTGATTCCGTTAGTTATAGTGAAAGTCGTCCTACAAAATAACCCTCCTCTTCTCCTCTCTCTCGTCTCCCTCACATCATCCATGATTCTTTTCAAAGGTAAAGTGCAGGTTAATTTGTTTTATGTATTTTTACTTTATATTTTGTATTAGTCATTTTTATATGAATATTTTTGGGTTTTGGAACGAATCATCTGAATTTCCATTAATTCTAATGGGAAAGTTCGCTTTGATATACAAGTGCTTTGGATTACAAGCACATTTCCGGAATGAATTATGCTCGCAATCCGAGGTTTTATCGCAATTTTACATTTGCCGAGTGCAAATATACTGAAGGCCAATATCAATACACCAGATTTAACAGGAATGCCATTTTCTTCCTCTTACCTATCCAGGCTCCAATTGACCGTGGGATCATCCATCTTGTTGATGAGGACTATCAAATGTTTGACCCCGGCCGTTTTTGCCAACATGGCGTGCTCTCTTGTCTGTCCACCTTTCTCAAAGCCAGTTTCAAACTCGCCTTTTCGTGCAGAAATCACCTGAAAGTTAGAAATGCGGGAAAAAAAATCAAGTACTACTCTCTGTGACAAAGGGGCAGTAAATAAAGGAGCGATGCTGTAAACATCCTAACAGCCACAAATACTGCCTGAGTCAAAAACGAGATAAATATGTACTGGGACAAAACCCAATCAGCTTCAGTCTGTTAATCATTCAGCAGAAAGAGTACAAGGTGACAACCTTTACATGTCATAAGCAGCAGCCAGAAACAACTTTCTAAAGCAGTCATGGAAGGGCACACTTCAGATCAGAGCTACCGGTCTACAGTCCCGGTGATGAGTCAGTCTACACAAATCTCAATATGGTGCAGGGCATTGGAACAGGAGGCCACACGATGTGCAGGACAACCTGACCAGGCATGCTGCCCTGACCGGGCTTATGGGCCAACTTCAGAAGTGAGCCCAGTAAAAAGCAGCGAAAATAGATCTGACATTAAACTGCTGCCATAAATGGAGAAAACAGCAGCAGTCAGTCTGCTTAGCAAAGTAAAAGTGACTAGAGGAGGACAGGATCCACATACATCAAACTCAGAGACACAGCCAAGGTCACCTACAAGGACGACTTATCAGGTAGTACGGAATCAAGAACACAGGGTTGCACATGGCAAAGGCTGTGGAGACCTCTTCAGATGGACAGAAAGATTGCGTTTCACACTTATGGGTCTCCAATAAGCTCCCAGTAATTCTTTTTATTCTCTGATGAATTTTACAAACAAATACTTCAATAAGCAGAACAGGCGGAGAGACTTCCTCACTTTCACACTTCCTGTGTAGTGATGTACGCAATGTTTTGAACTGACACAAATGGGTTGCATCAACAAACATTTTTCTTTGCTCTGTGAACCCTAGAATTAAACAACCAAAGGATGAGAGCCCATGTTTTGCTCATACATGAATAACCTGAAGGCCAAACAAACAACAATCCAAACACTCAGGTAAGAGACGCCAGAAATAGGGAAGCTTGGCCGAAAGCTCACCAGCACTGCCAAGTCAGCCTGCGACGCCCCGCCAATCATGTTCGGGACAAAGCTTTTATGGCCTGGGGCATCCAGAATGGTAAAGTGCTTTTTTTCCGTTTCAAAATAGGCACGGCCAACTTCCACAGTCTTCCCTTTGTCCCTCTCTTCCTGGTTAGTGTCTAGAGCCCAAGAAAGGTACCTGTCAAGGAAACCAGAGGACAAAGTGTCCCGCGTAAATTACCCATATTATAGCACAATTAATATCGCACTATGGAGTTAATTTGACATCATGTGCGTGTCACTGCACAGCCATAGATCAAACATGGTGTCATTAACATGACTCACAATTCATCCCAAAAACCCACAATACACAAAGATGCTGTCACTCAAAACAGAGGCTGACATGAGGCTCACGCGCAGTGTGTTAGGGTGCACAGTTTAGAACCTTAAGACACATTCAACTGCATCCCCCGATCCAAGGTCCTGCAGACCTGCTGCACCTCACAGAAGGTCAGCGGAGTCTCACTCACCAGGTCTCTCTGTTTTTCTCCTTCGCTTCCCTTTCATATTTCTCCAAGGTCCGTTTGTCCACCATTCCTGTCAAATACCTACAACAAGCGGGAACAACAGGGCCGGTCTACTCAGGCTGATTCTAGTACAGATTAGTGCCTGTTACAGATGTGTAGAGACACGTTAATTTACTGTAGGGAAATCACAACAAAATACATAGATAATGTTTCTAAAAACAACTCCGCACACTACATCTCATTGAAATAGCCAGAAGCGACCTCACGCAGGATCTCAACAGCAAGATCTGCTGTGATGACACAGCTCAATCACACGGGCGAGCACAGCTCAATCACACGGGCGAGCACAGCTCAATCACACGGGCGGACACAGCTCAATCACACGGGCGAGCACATCGCAAAGCTCTTCATGGGAGACAAAGCTACTCCCAGACAGACGAGTCATAAGGCAGCTATGAAGATAACTGAGTTTCTCAGCCTAGACATTTGAAACATTAGTCAACTTAATTATTAAAATCTTATGACCACAACTGTCAAAAAAAAGGTGTTTTACTTACATGATCTGTCCTCCAATAGTGGACTTCCCAGCATCTGAAGCAGATGAATAAATGGAGGGATGAGAACGACAGGAAAACACACTTGATGGCGCGAACATCACGCTGACTGTGTGGCCAGACAGATCACTGATGCTATTGCATATTACTGGGAGGTTAACTATTCCTTACAAATAATTCTCACAATGTAACAGGAAGTTTCATGATGATATCACACACAGTGCTGTAATGCATTTCCATTTGCCTTTTAACGACTATAATTAAAAGCAAACACTAGGGACTTCGTATATAAATTCAGTGTCATTATTTTAATCCAGACTGACGGAAACTACCTTTAAAAACATTAAGTGCAGTTAAGAGGCTTTAAAGATACTACATGTGGCAACATGACTCATGTTTTTATGTTAAACACTCAAAAAAACACCAACAAAGGGAGAAAGATCTTATTTATAAAGCCACACATACAAGTGCTGATATGACATCCTATTGTTTTCATAATATGGACACAAAAAACATACATTGATGACCCTTTTAAAAAAATGCTTTTTGAAGGCATTTTAAGAATGGGTTTACAAACAAAATAAAAAAAAAGAAAAAAAAAAGACCAACGGAGTGAACTGAAAGGAAATTTCAAAGTGTTGGCATGAAGAGCTGTCAAATATAGAGCCCGAGCCCTAAGCCTCAGGAATGCCCCAGCACTGAAAATGCAATGCGCAAAGCCACTGCTCTTAACCGTCTGCATTTTAGTCACAACTGCAAGAAACTCCCAGTTTCTCACCGCCGATGTGGAACCAGCAAACAGAAGCAGGGAAAAATCTAAGCGGATGTGGCCAGCTGTACTTCCCTTGCCCGTGTGTAGCAGCACGCTGTACAGATTCCAGCCTTAGAAACGCCAAAACCCCTGAAATCGCTTGCAGTCGGACTGCACCAAATTCACGCGGCCATCAGGCCAAAGTTTTGCATCTGCTGAAGGTATGAAGGTACGTGCACCTGCGGCCCTTGGAGAACTGGAACAGAAGATGGAGGACATAAGGTGAAACTATTCATGGCAAAAATCCATGTCGTACCACACCTTTCGCAAATAATACAAATGATTTGTGAGGTGAACGGGAGGAAAGTGCCACGTATGCATTTAGCAGACACGACGGTTAGGATTGCCCAATCAGATCAGTGGTCACAAAACAGGGACCCCCCTCCGTCCTTTCTGAAACACCAATTCAGCATTCAGTGCTCCTGAAAGCTTCCGCTCCACCCAGAAAATCTGAAAAGGGCCACATTCCCTACCAAGTCCTCCCCTCCATACAAAAAGAACACAACAAAACGACACAAAGTGAGACACTTTTAAGTGCCGGTCACTCCATGGAGACCGTGGGAGCTCTCGACGATGGATCCATCCTTTCATGAAAATGGCCTACAAGCAGGGTGTCTGACAGACTGAAGTTTGGCACACAGAGAAAAATAAAGGAGCAACCAAAATGTTACTGAAGAATGTCTTAGAGGACCCAGCTGAAGCCTGTCACCAGAACGGTAAATCAGAAAGGAGAACTAGAGGCTTGCAGGTCCCAAATCCCTCAAGCCCCCTTCTGAGACCCCAAGCTTTCCTGGAAACCAACTGAAAATGCAAAACAGAATGAAGTCCGTCTGCACCAGTGAGCCACTGCGCAGAAATGCAGCTTCCCAAGCTGAAGAGTAACCTGCACAGCAGCCGAAATGCAGCTTCCCAAGCTGAAGAGTAACCTGCACAGCAGCCGAAATGCAGCTTCCCAAGCTGAAGAGTAACCTGCACAGCAGCCGAAATGCAGTGCAACACTGACGAGAAGATGCCGGTTTGCTGAATGACAAGTAACCAGGTGGATTCAGTCAGAACAGACAGAGCTTGTGTCAGCCCTCCACATCCAGACAATCCTAACCATCATGCCTGATAAATGCATACATAGCTTTTTCCTCCTGTATACCATGCAACAAATTTGGCTAGATTTGTATTAGCAAAAATATCAAATAGACAAGTATGACAGTTTCTTAGCCTGACAATCAGATTTGAATTTTTATGATGATGATCCCAAGAAAACTAGAAAAGCAATGAAAATACTGCAGTACCTTCTCTGTTGGGGGGTTCTGACAAGCAAAAATCCCCAAACTAGGCAACCCATATAGGGGAGAACGGATGATGATGGTATACCAAACAAACATCTTGTGCACTAAAAACATCCAACGGCATCAGAACTTACACCGTTTGACTTCACCCTCATGCTGACATACAACAGAAATGTGCGGGCACTTTTCACAAGGCTTAAAAAAAATAAATAAATAAAATTTTAAAAAATCGCACAGGTAAACTTGCAACGATCAACCACAGTGCCGAAAGATTAAAATGCGGGCGGAGGAAACCCGCTCCCACGGGCGGAAACGGCTGCTCTCTCATCCCGAATGAACCGTGGCACCAAACAAACACCGGCCCTCCGAGACGCCACCGTGGCAGCCAGACAGACGCCTTTATGCCAGTCAGCTGGCATCAAACAGGCTTTGGTGATGCTCCAGCATGGAGGCACGGACTGAATAAGGGGATGAAGGCCAGGCAACAACACAAAGATACTCCAGGGAAATGTAATTTAACCAATATCACAAGAAAAGTGCCCCGGTATGGGTGTGATAACCTCGCTACAATGCTGTCTGCTAACAATTACTGGCGAACCCAGCAAGGCAGGACAGTAAAACAAATATAATTATCCCCCATAGAGAGCAGATTGACCGATTCCTGAACTGAGCAGCATCACTTTAACACCCAACCACACCGAGAGATGTGCCGTTAGAGTACTATATTTTTAAAAAATAAAAAATAATCATACAAATCTTAGAAAGAACCCCACCTACTTCTGCACTAGTGAATTACACATCCCCAGAATCACTCTGGCAGTTATGGTAACACCCACAAAACTTACACAGGTTCTGAAACTATTGATAAAGAACACAAGAGAACAGTATATTCCAGTCAAAAGGGCTGTCAGCTACTATGCAGGGCTTTAAGCATCCAAATAAATATGTAACAGACATAAAAGTGGTTTTAAAGAATTAGAAACTCACAAATCTGATTCATGTTAAAGTGATCATGCATTTTATCATGGAAAATAAAATAAATTTGGTTCTGTTAGTGCAGGGCCCACATCAGTTTACTTAATGTTAGTTAAAGCGTTACCACTGACATGTTGTGCAGCCTTGACGGAGTGGCAGAGACAATGAAGATGTAGACATTTTGCAAATCGGTAGCATTTTTTTTTAAACCCCAGATACCCAACTATCGTGACAATACTATTCTACTACCAAAAAAAAAGTTAAATATCCGACGTTCACGCACCAGCAACCCAAACATTTTTCAGTTCAGAGCTGTTTCATGTACCTTCCAGCTAAGACGACACTATAAAAAGTTCTTCAGATCATACGGGAACCCTCCTTTAAAAGATTAACGCATCGACACATGATAAACCGAGAGCGCAGTCAGCGCAGCTTGACTATGAAGAGCACAAACTCACCCACGTGGCCGATGAATACCACATTGACGTGTTCTTTCTTAGGCGCGTCTGGCGGAGCAGGAGCTACTTTAGGCACAAGCGTCTCCTCCTCCTCTTCCATCATCTCCTCCTGCTGAGGGTCCTCCGCAGAGCCCATGTCTGCATAGGGCCCGCTTCGACACTCAGCCTCACCGGGCTCCTCCTTCTGTTCCCATGATTCCTCTGCGTTCATCTCTGTCTCTCCGTTCTCCACCGGCGCTACAGAAACACCACATGAGCGTGTCAACAGAGGAAGATGTGTGGCATGAACGAACACAGGCAGAAAATGGCCCGAAATCATTCATTAGCAACAAACGCTTCTCAAGCCACAGCACTCATTCTGTCTACAGGAAGCTGACAATGATTAAACTTATGTCTTCACTGGTTTACAGCTGAACCCTTCAGAACATAATCACCCCGATGGAGGCAAACAGCAGCCCCCAAAGAATAAGAACTGTATATCAGGTGTTGAATTTTGCACTGGTCCCTCTTCTGTGATTCTTTGCATATAAGCAACGCTTCCACTGCCTAGTCAGATGAATTAAACAGTTCACTGGCCATGTACAAAGGCCTCTACTATTCCCGATGAATATTTACCATTTACAAACGGCGTCAGTAAACAATAGCAAAGACAAATGCTAAAGTATCAAGAGATTTTGATTTACAGAGTTAAAATAACTTTAAAGAAAATCTCCATACAAAACATAAAAAAGGGGCTTTTAAACATTCCATCCCATTCCGTCCCCAACTACAGCATGTCCAGTTAATGCCTATTAGAGTGAACAAACCAGCCGATTAAAAGCATGATGCAGATAACTGTCAAACAGCAACTCACTGCAAACATTTACAAAGATCCACAAGATGCAGTTTAGAAATTATTAACCCACAACTTAGCAAAAATGTAAAAAAAAAAAAAAAAAAACAGCTCTTCTTAAGTTAAATTAAGCTTGGCAAATTCAAACTGGGGTCATAAATCAGGGTATTTCTGGGGAAAATAGGTTTTTTCAGGAACAATGTGTAAAAATTTTTTACTACCATTATCAATCCCAAAAGCTTTGTTTGAATCTAGGGCTTAATGGCTTTTCTTACTTCGGAACATATGCAGTGGAAGTTCTATCCACACAGACTTGTAGACTCGGTGTTTATCTTACTGCATTCCAGCTTTCTACAGGGTCTAACCAAAAGATAAATGCTGCCATTTCAGCACACATCTGCTCAGTTCTCACTACAGCAGGAGTTACACTGATATAAAGTGGTGAGGGGAAAAAAAACTATGCTAATCAATTTATAACAATTTATTAACTAAACAGAAAAAAGGATGATTTAAAATGCAATGAAGACAGTTGTCACGAGAACTACTAAGAAATTAGAATAGCAACATATGTAACCGTAACTTCTAAGCTGTAAGTGCAAATCAAATCTCACATATACATGTATATACATATACGCACCAAGTGTTTCTGAAACTTCCATTTTGGCTCCAGTATCATTTCCTGTGGAGAAAGAAACAGTGTACGTACCTTGTGGGTTACTACATTGATGACATCACTCAATAAAAGTGAGTGTAAACTGCTTTACATCACGGGACATGGGATTCTTCACATTCTTAAGGTATGGCTTCTACCTTTTCTACAGTACTTTAGTCTGCAGGATGGCACACCTTACATTCCCTACTGTAATGCCTCCATAAGTAGCCTATCCGAGTTCTTGAACAAGACACAGGTATATTTACCAATATTCAGATTTACAGAAACTACAGTAAAAAGACTGCATGGGGGGGGTGGGGGTTGGTTAAGTCAGACTGGTAGATCGGTTAGAGTTCTTTATATTCCACTCCTAAGAGAAGTAACCAGTACAGAATCAAATAATGATTACCGTTTTTCTAACAAAAATAAAATGTACCACTTAGGTTTAAGGCGAACTGGATTTAGACTTAATGGAGCATTTAGGGTTAGTGTAAACTGGGCAGTACCGTTTAGGGTTAGGGTAAAATGTACAGTGAACAACAGTAAAAGAACAAAAGTGTGAAAAGTACCTAGAGTTACAGTGAATTGTTTAAGTTAAATATACCATTTAGAGTTCAGGTAAACTGGGTTCAGTCTTAAATTACCGTTTAAGATTAGACTGAACTAGGTTTAACTAAAACCTAGTATTGGTTTGGGTTGGGATAAACTGGGTTTAACCTTAAGGTCGTACTAACTTTACGCTACTTAGCGGTTTCATAGGGAGAATGAGCTGTGGCTAACGAAGAGCTCGCCTCCCCGGGGGGATAACCCTAACCCCGGCTAGCTGTGGAGACCGTTACACCACGAACGGAGCTGGGGCCTGAGTGAGCCACCGTGGAAAGTGACGACAACATTCACGGGTTATATTTAACCTGAGAAATCCCGGCCAGCAAGCGCTTCCATATGCCTCCGTCCGCAGATCAGCGCCTAGGTGGCTAGCTAGCTTCTCCCAAGCAGCCAGCTGCACATGCTAACGCGTTTTTACCGTTGATACCAGCTGTCATCTTACCGCCGGCCTCGGGGTCTTCCGAAGGCCCTTTCTGGAAAAAGGCCGGGACGAATTCGGGAGCATTGATGTTGGGGACGAACGGCTTGGCATTCACGTTGAGGGCAGTGAAGGCAGACTGGAGCTGCGCGTCGCTCGGGGCCTCGACTTCGTCCTCCTGCTCCCAAGAATCAGGGGCAGTGTCTCTCGAGTCCATCGCGGGTCTTGTTACTGGGGCTAACTGGCTAAGTGGCGGCGACGACGTAGTTAGCTTGATAGCCACTCTCCTAAAACGTGCCTTAAAAGTGACCTATTACATGTATGATAATGTTTACTATTTCGCTAAGAAATACTGAGCCGGTTTAATACGGCGACACTACAAAAAGAGAGCGGTGCGACTCAGTACTCAAAGCAAGTCCTCGTGTGTGCCGACGAGTCTCCCTAACCAGAGGCAGCGCCGTCGGTATCTTGCATTCTGGGAGATGGTGTCTTTATGTCGGAATTTCCAAAGCGAGTACAATACATTAAAACTACATTTCCATGCATCAGGCAAAGGCATCAGCTCTGACCTTGAGGAAGATTTGTTTGTGGGAATTGTGGTCTATTTTATATGATCGCTGAAGTATCGAACGCGAAAGACATGGCAAACAGAAGAAACCTTTTTTTTTTTTTACTTTAGCATACGATTGGTGTTTCTAATGGCCATTGTACTGAGAATGCCTATATAAAGAAATGTAGTGTTACACTGTTGTTCTCAAAATATTATGTCTTATATCGGTAGTAAAATAAATCAAACTACATACAGTCGACGAAAAAGTGCTAAGCAAGTCAACCATGCAAGGCCAACGCAACATTGAATTAAGAAGATAGCAGTTGCAGATGGACCTAGAATGCGTTTCGCTTTTATATCGTTTAGTAACATACTATATAAGTAGTGGGTAAATTGTAGTCTGTATAAGATGCTTCGGAGAAAATATTTAAATACGTGTCGAAAAACTAGTTTCCTGCTATTTTAAGCGAAACTGCTGCACCGGTTAATAAAGTTGGACTAAAAAAGTACAGCGAACAACAGTAAAAGAACAAAAGTGTAAAATGCGTAGTATGCCACATAACATATGTGCATGATGGTCTGTTAATCTTTCTGTAGTTCCGATGGTTTGACATTTGTGCGTCTCTATATCCTCTTTGTTTGAAATGTGTTATGTTTATTCATATTGCTCGAAATAAGGTTGGATAAAAATAATGAGAAATGGGAACTGGTAAAAACTCGCTTAAACGATATTTGATAAGCTGACATAATATAAGCTGTTACATATTTTTAAAAAACTTAACCGGAATACGCTCACTGGGATATGAAAAAAACGTTCTTCGTGTATGCTTAGTCAGCACCATAAAAAAATGATTTTGATATTTTTTATATTTTTATAACCATATTACTCATGTTCCGTATGTTTATGCACAAGATGACTAATGTAAATTAGTATCTTCATTAATTACAGGAAACGGGCGGACTTGTACTCACTAATATTTAATTTGGCTCGATTCGCCCCCCTTAATAAACAGACCTATGCATTTAAATTAGCTTATTAGGTTGAGTCCTTCCCCCCCCCCAATATCAACTATCAATTTCTTACGCCCTTAATGACAATGTCAAAAGTGTGTGGTTAGCAGCCAGAATTCATAAGTTGCTGACTATGAATTCTAAATTATTGAAAACGGTTACTCTATGGAAATAAAACTGAAGCAGACAGTGCCCCAAGGTTGAAATGTAATCAAAGCACTCATCAGAGTGATACAGTGCTTGACTCTCTTCATTCCGGAGTTAAGGTCCCAACATTAAGATTAAGAATTTTGTTATTGGAGGCAATTTTGCTAATATTAAGTTAACACGAATCAAAGTTTAAAAATTACACTCAAGTTTTACCTTCAATGAGGTCTACTTCCATTGACGAGAACAATCATGCCTCTTCACATACTCATATAAGAATTGATACTAATATTTAGAATAGTTTATTAGTCATATTAATATTATGCCGCCTTCTGCTCGCGTGGTAAACACATTATGAAAATGAGATATACTTCCCTCATGTGGTCATAAATAATTTAAAATAAAATATTCTGCCCTTGAGCAAGATCATATGTTTTATGAATATGAGGTGAATATTCAATATATCATTTAAGATAAATTTAAGTAATGTTTACTTGAATAAACAAGTAAGCTGGAAATACAACGATGGAAAAACCAGCAACAGCAATCCACACACGCGCAATGCATTGTGGAATATGTATTTTGTTTATAAGTTTTTTTTCAACGGGAAGTTGAACGTAATGGAAATACACTTGACACGTGATATTCTGACGGAAGTACGGACATGGATTCAAGGGGTTTCATTACATGGAGCTCATGCTCTTAAAGGAATGAATTAGTGGGCTAGTCGCAGTAAATATATTACATTCATGTTGTCACATTTATACTTTTAACTCTTACTTGAAAATAGTAGAAAACTGAAATGCCGCTTCTTGTCCAAAATAACAGAATTGAACGATTACGTTCCACGGCGAGTTTATTTGCTAAACATCCGCATTTCCAGGTAGGTTTCTGAGTCATCTGCGTGCATTTCAAATTATTTAGGCTCGCTGGAGTCACTGATATTCTGAATACATAAGGAACTCGTTTTCTCGTAGGAGAATGCCAAAGCGTTTCGTGCTAAGGCACTTGAAAATGTCGACACAAAGTGCCTTCTGTATGTGCAACAGAGAGAGTTTGCGGCTACAACCCCGGCTGATAGTAAGTTCCACAATACATGCATATGGAAACAGTTTGCACGATCAGATTTTTACTAGGGACTGCCAGCACTGTTCACTGATTATCCGTATGGCCACGGTGTATAAAGATCAGTCACAGTTTCACATGGAACCTCAGGCAAGTTAAGTAAAGAATATGACATTTCCTTGCAGCCAGACATGTCAGCAGCAGAGGACATAGCCAATATAAGAATATAACTCATTACTGTAAAAACAGTGCTGAACACTTAACAGGAAGAAAATTAATTTGGTCACATCTTTTACAGAAACAAAGATTTATGCCAAGAAAGTCCTTTCCTGCTTTTAGCACACATTTAAATCTTACTAAATATAGACCATTTTTCCAGAATCAGTCACTGTGCTTGGCTCTGATGATGCAACCACCTGTCACTTGGTAGTACTACGGCACACAGGTAAGGCTCCCTTAAGGTGTGTGATTCCACATATGAAGCATATTCGTGAGCTTGCTCCAGACGCTGCGGTCTTTCAAAGGAAGTGGAGCCACGTGCCTGGCTCATTGCGATGGCTCCAGCACCTGGACTGAGGTTCCCTCCATTGTCAAAGCTGTCACCACACTGAGCGGTAAAGCCAGCGGAGGCAGGTAGGTCAGCCAGCTTCTGCATGGAAAGCTAAGTCTTCGGTCCTCCCCTGGTTCCCATACTCTCTGCCCTTCAGGTTGGAGCTGCATCTAATCGGAGGTTTCGATGACGACAGGAAGACGTCACACAAGCTGAGCCTTAATCTCCTGGGTAAATTTTCCTTTCTTTTTTAAGCTCACTGGAATGCATGTGGAAGCTAGGCATGATGGGACTGTACCGTTTCAGGAAAAGTAAACGTTTCATTTTTTGGCAGCGGCTTTTCAAAAGCAAGAGGAAGACATTCACCTGGTCACATGCTGCATTACAGGTAGAAGCTCGCCTTGCTTCTCTCCCCTTTCTGTTCTCTCTGTTGATTGTTTCACTCAGGACCTTTAATCTCATAAAGTCTTTTGCTCTCTTTAGAGCTAAATGACGTTGTAACTGATGCGATACACAGACCAGCAGTATATGGAATAGGTAGGACCATATGATTACATACGCTTTCCAGACCCGCTCGTGTGGTGGTTGTGTGTTGACACCTCTGTCTCTCTCTAGGAGTCAATGTGAAGACTGGGGACTTGTTTCCAGCCACCTTCTCCAGGCGGGGACCTGCAGAGGAGCTCCGCTCAGCCCGGACGTTCATTGGCGGACAGGTGTGCAGCAGCTGTTCACGAGGTTGCCCTCTATATGCTGTCTGTGCATGCCTGCTCGGACAGGAAGTTCCAGGCCATTAGTCTGCCTGTTAAAGTCACAAGAGAGGAAAAACTGGGGGGTGGATGAGGTCTCTTTTTGGAAGGACAAAGCTTGTGCTTTTTGCAGATGGTCGAAATCTATGACTCAAGTAAGGAACTTGTGAAAATCGATCCATGCGAGTGGTCCCCGAATAGAGAACTTATCTTCTGGCTGACCCAGGATGATATCACAATACTGCAGGTAAAGGCAGACTGATCCATTTCATGTTTGCTCTGTTGCCTTTGGTTTGCAACTCTTGGTGTCTAAAGATGTGTGTTGACTCTGGCTGCTGAGAACTTCATGCAAAGGCTTGTTTCATTTGCATCGCCAGTACTTGTCCACGTCTCCAATGGCTGAACCTCCCCACTTCGTCCAACACATTAAGATGACCATCCAGTTCTTGCTGGAACACCCCAGCGCAGAAGACCTTTTTCCAGGAGGGCTTCCTCAGACTTTCCGCAGGACAGAGTGTGGAGCCTGGGAAAGGGAGGCTGTACAGTAGAGATGCCTTCCTATGTCGGACGTATGAGAGCTTCAAAAGCTGAACCCCCAGGACTCAGTGACTCTCCTGGCCCCCTGGGTCTGTGCAGTGCGACTCCCCCTTGACCGCCGTCCCCGAGAGGCTGTGCCAATGATGGTGTTTTCCTTCTGTTTTCTTGCTGAATTGTGCTTGTTTCTTTACTCCACAGTGTGTAATATTCTTCATGGCCTTGAAGTGAAAAGAATCATATGGGGAAGATCTGTTGTAAATCTGTATACCTTTTTATACTGAAGTGAACTTTAGGCTACCTATAAGGGGTGTATATAAATGTATACTAAACATACACATACATAACCAATCAAATGCAATCAAAAAAATTAAAACGCTTGTTTCTGTATGTTGGAGGAATCCAGTACGTCCATGGAAACAGAGAGAAAAGGCCCAGAAACCAAATATCAAAAGTATACACAAAGGCAGTGACATTACTGTTCAGGAGCGGGATTAATTAGTTCCCACAATTTCTAATTTTGCAACAAATTTTAGTACGTCAGGTGTTCTCCACGATTGCCCTCTTCTGTCCGTGCGTTACGTGCGCCCATCAATTCAGAGGCAGGCTTCCTCAGCCTGGTCCACATTTATTTAAAGACATTCTTCTGGGTTGAGGGTTGGTCTCTTTATTTCTGATTTTAATCTTTGCACATCATAACGATTGAACCTCAAAAAAACTTTTCTTGTACAGTTTCACTTGATCTGAAAAGGTCTCAGTGCACTTTCATAATTGCATATTTTGCAGTCTAATTCAGTTTCTCAGAATCAAACACGATAATATTTTGAACAGTGTTGTCTTTTGTCCAAAGTAACAGAATGGAAAACACTGACATCCAAAAACCTTTAAATGGTTTATTGTATATATTACAATTGTTCATTTCCCTATACAAGTCATTTTTAATATATCTCAATATAAAAACATGGAATACCCCAACCCATTACAGCATCATAAAAAACAAAACTGAGCATCAGCTGTAGGCTCGTGGGCTGTGACCCCTGTTAAAAAAACAACGTTCCCCTCCCTAAGTCATTATTGTTATGAATCATTTAGGCTGAAAATGAAGGTTGGGGTTGTTCAAATAGCTGCTACTCACTGCCTGGGGTGCATTCCGTGCCATCACATTATTCGCTGGCTAGTCAAGCAGGAAAGAGCAGGGGCCTGTTTCACTAACCTGGAATGTTGTGTTTGCAGGATAATTTGTCGGATTTAAGGTAGTCTGGTCTAAATGTAACTGAACAAAGATAAAGTCCATTTAAATTGGGGTACCTTAAATCTAGCTAAACAACAGATCTTGCTTCGTGATAGAGATCCCTGGAGGTGAGTAAATAAGAAATAACTAAGACAGAGTAAGATTTGATGGCTTATGGATGTAGGTATGGTGTTCGGCATGAACTGAACTTAATACATCCAAATTCATAAGATATTGTCACAAATTTCATAGTCATAATTTTATAAATCATTTAAAAACACCTTCTAAATAAAAAGGTTCCCACATCTTAAGCAATTTAAACATGAAATTTAATAGCTTTCTCATCATTTATTTAAAGGTGTAACTTAAACTGTCTCAAAAATACAAGAGCAGCTGCATTAGAATATTTATTTTTGCATAACGCTGTCAAAATAATGTACTCAATTTCCTCTGAGTAACAAAAACCATGTGAAAACAGGACCAGCACTGTGTGTTTACAGTCAGTGTCTCATTATGTGGGTGAGAGCAGAGATGACGCACTGAATGCTGTGGCACCTCTTATGCCTCACTGAACAGGACAGCAAAATGTACCTACAAAGAGCCTGAGCTCTTCATTCACCCTGATTCTATGGGTTCTACGAATTAAATGTCCAGGGGACTCGTATTATGAGATCTGTGATACTGCAACGCAGAAAAAAAAAATCAGTGCATATTTCACATAGTTGCCATTAAATGTTAATAGCGGTCTGCATATTACGCTGTTGCCAGTTAAAGGGACTTTCCCCTTGTTTTTCATTAAATGTATTCCATTTTTTGGACAGAATTACAAAAATTCTTTAAATAAGTGTCTGAAACTATAGAGCAGCCTTAAACGTTGCATGAGCCATGTTTTATTATCCTAGCCGAGCTTTAGTGACAAAACAAGCCGCCTCTTCTCTGGCCTGGTCTGCCTATCTCCCCAACCTCTGCTTTTCATTGGCAAGCCTCTCCTTCTTCTTCTTAAAAGCCCTACTTCTGTTGGCGTGTCCCCTGACCTGTGGAGACTCTGTTGGGCGTTAATGCGTGGGCTCCAGGGTCGTCTCGGGGCCACTCTCATCTGGAAATGGGAAATGAATGTTCTGCCTTTCTGGTCCTGCTGCATGACTCAGATGGCTGGCCTGACTAAGCGAGTCACAAGCTACGCGGGAATGATGAGATGACTCCTTCCCTGTGAGAGGAACAGCATGAAGCACACATTATCCTGAGCAAGCGAAAAGCACATCAGAAAAACATCAATAAGTAATATTATAAATAAACTGAATCCACTGTTTTTTGGAATCTGTCTAATTGATGAACACGCAACAGTAGCATCCTTAGCATTTTCTGCTTAATTTGCTTTTAAGAATCTAATGGGTATTACTGCGTGGGTCAGACAATGAAAATGCATGATGTCTAAAAGTCACAACAGACAGGAAGAGGGTGAGGCCATCTTTCTGCTGGACCAGGGCCACAGAGACCATTTAATAGACGTGATGCCAAGGTGCTACAGCTGGAAATGAAGGAGAAATATGAGCTGGGCCACCAAGGTTTAGATGTCAAAGAGTTAGATAAGGTCACCAAGGAGGACCGATATGCGTGAGACACATTAGAACCTGGACCACACATAGAGGAGAAGGATAACACAGATTCATTCAGGTCGGCCAGATCTGAAGTTAAAATTCAGGATATTAAATTACTGGTAATAAATTTCTCTTAATTCCAACGAGATGCTAATATAAATCTGACCTACAGTACTGTGCAAAAGTCTTAGACAATCAAAGGGATTGTTCAGAGCTATTTATCTGTATTCTGCGTAGTAAGTGTATATTTGCCTGAAACAAAAAAACATAGAATTTTACGATAGAAAATATACAAAATATGAGTAAAACAATAAAAACAAGTAGGACTTTTTTTGTTCTCCAAAAAGTCACTGATATCTAGTTGCATGGCTAGATGAACACCACTTCAGTTCCCAAACCTCTCCCCAGCAATTCCATGTGTTTGTTAAACCACCAGTTCACTTAATTAATTAAATAAGCTTAAAAAGTCAACGAGATTGATTAGCCATATGAGGTGTGCTAGTGATCGAGTCAAAAATTACATGGGAGTACTGCATGGCTGATTGAAATCCTAGGGTGACTTTAGGAGAGGTTTTGAAATGGTTATGCCGGCAGATTTTGACACACATATTTTCATAGTTGTTATACCATCATCATTTTAACATCATATCTGACTGCCTAAGACTTTTGCATAGTAGAATATGTTGACATATGTATCCAGTTTCCACACATCATGCTTAGACTTACCAAGAGACCCCTCAATGGCAACAGTGGCTGATGTGACAGGTGTCCCTTGGACTTCGAAGGTCTTCATGGTGTATGTGTGTTCTGTGGAGTTTAACGAGCCTATGGAAAAGGCACACAAAGCCAAAACGTCAGTACCATCTCAACAACAATGGCTTCACCTCTGGCCCTTACAGTAGAATTTGGTACCTGAAGCCAAGCTGAAAGTGCTGCCTTTGACCAAACTTTGGACTGGAGAGAACCAGTTCAGGACAGAAGCTACCACTGGGATCTGCCTCAGGACACCCTGAGGGACACACCATTAGACAGGTCACACCGGGGCCTTCATAGATATAAGGCAGAGCCCAGACCATCTTTAAAAAAGCAGCACAAAACAAAAGAGAACCTCTTGCATCAGCGTCTCTTCAGTGGCTTTCTGTAGCTGTGACTCAGCCTCCAGGATGCCCCTCCGCACCACCTCTGACATATTCTCCAACAGCTGGTCACAGCAGGACGAAGAGCCGGTCAGAAGAGGCCACATGCCTTTCTAACACAACTAGAAGCTTTTAGTAAAAAGTCAGTTAAACTGTTGATAAGTGCCCTGACGGACTAGTGGTATACATTCTCAGAAAAATTGCTAAAAATGTGTACTTTGCTTGTCACTGGGGCCGCACCCGTGCTGTTGTACCTTTTAAGGTACTCTGAGGAACATCTCTAAGGTACAAATAACATTAATGTACCATCAATGGTCCAGAAATGTTCCTCAGAGTCCATTTCTATACCCTAAAATGTACAATTACCTACAGCTATGGGTACAATTGGCAGACCCTTGAGGGTACAGCCCCAGTGACAAGCAAAGGTACAATTTTTTTCTGAGAGTGTACTGAGGACACTTCCATTATTCAACTGAATGACCTGTTGCCCAAGAGGTCGTTCAGTATGTGAGCAGTTGAACACCTGGTTACTCTCTTCGATGTCTCTTCCCACGGCTTCAATGGTATCAACCAATTTCACCACATCAAGGTCCTCTGTTGCCATGCCAACAAAAATACAGTTCTTCTCTGCACCAAACTCAGGACCTAATGGATTGGGGGGACAGATCACACATTTAACCCTTGTGCCAAAATAAAAGTTCCTGACAGTATTGTTGTTGTTTCATAAAAATACAAAATTATTTTAAAAGCTAAACTGAACGAAGCTGGTAATAAGGTAGACTGCTTTTTCTAGCCACCAACAAATTAAAGCTATGAACATCTTCATTTTACTTAGGGGGTCTACCATAGTGAAGCTAAAGGTTGGGCCATGTCAACCATAGTCTGACCCAGCTAAAACACAAGCACAAACAGGAAGTGGAGGTTACCAGTGGAGAAGTCCACCTCAGCACCCAGAACCTGCAGTTTCTTCAGCAGGTCACTATTGATCTTTTCCACCAGCTGCTGCCTCTTGGAACCATCACGTTCTTCCCCGCTGGGCTGATACCTACCAGGAATGGGCATTTGTTACTTTTACACACCGTCCATCTCCAGTTTTCCGTCTCTCACATCCTCATGTTTCTTGGCTCACCTGACGGCACCCAGACCCGGCCAGCTTGGCTCCTCCAGGTACATCAGTCTGTTATGCCGGGACACTTCCTCACAGAAGTGGTGTCTGAGACACGAGGTCCAGCGGAGAAGAGGCACCAAGCTGGCCAACTGCTCCACAACAGCGTCCACATCACTTTCCTGTGTGCCTAACACTGTGGGAACAGTACAGATTGACGTCAGACCCATCACATTGTTTCTCTGGTGCATCACAGAACTCTCTCAACAACCCAGTAGATGAGGAAGAAAGTGTTGGTCTCCAAAGTGTGATATTCAAACGTGCGTCACTTACACGCAGAGGTCATCAGCGGGTTGAAGCGGACACAGCTACCTTCGTCATCCAGGTAGACTACGTCCAGGCCGCTGGCTGAGACTAGCAGCCCCAACTGTTCACCCAGCTGTGAAGGAGCAGCCAAACTCTTAATCGGCACATTTTTGCCGCAGTAATATGCAGCCAGACACAGGGAAGAAAACCTGGGCCTAGTGGTACATAGTGGGTTTAAATAGGTAGGAGTAGGAAAAGCTTATGATAAGGAACCACACACAACATCTTTATAAAATCCTTCCTGACATCTAATGATGGTCAACAGAACTCTGTTACTTAAGTCATATGGTGAAGAAGCTACCAGAAAATACATACACTTTTACCTGAAAATGATAAACAATCATGTTAAGTATACACGGAACATTACTAATACAAGAACAAATGCCACTCTCAGATATAAATGCATCAGTCACAAAAACAGTCTCACCCATCTGTTAAGTGTATCCTCAAATTCTCCCTTGTTTTCTGAGAGTTCATTCACTGAATCTGCATTAGATACTACAAGTGAGAATGGAGTAGAAATCAGACAAGCCTATGACCGTGGCACAGCAATTACAGAGAACACTAAATCTAAATCTAAATTGATATGGAAAAGGTGATGGACTCTCACCTGTAGGATTCTCCTGACAGAACTTAAAAATGACCACAGGAGAGATTGGCTCATCCTCCACCTGATAATGCAGCAGGAAAAGAGGACAAATGAAGATAAATCCATAATGCATCACAAACACAGCTGTGAAGGCACGCACAATCCTTAATGCATCACAAACACAGCTGTGAAGGCACGCACAATCCATAATGCATCACAAACACAGCTGTGAAGGCACGGACAATCCATAGGAGATAGTTACTAGTTGCTGTCTAATGCAGCAACCAATATGGAAAGAACGTAGTGCAGCCTACAGAAGAGCCAGCAGCTTGGGTATGTCAAGTGACTTACAATCTGAATATTCTATGAAAACTTCTGTGAAATATTCTGTGCCAGACTGAAGACAATGTGTTTGCCTAAATAAACTATGGGATGATCTATGCATTAAAAATGCATCTTATGAATACCCAGCGAAGAGTACCTGAATACAGACATTCAAGCTAGGAGCTTGGCTCTAATTAGCAGAATAGAATTAAACGTGCTCTTGTGATTCTGCCTTTGGAAATTGCATTAGAAACACAATCTCGAAAAATGTCCTCTAACATAATTTGCTGAAGCTAAATCAAGAAGCACTTGCCTAAATGGAGACTAAGGGTATTTATGATGTGCTATTTCAATATGGTTTTAATCTCAGCTGAGCACATCATGGATGTACCAGGAGTGAAGCAAACTTAAGGACAAAAATGCGTACTGATTAAGCCCCAGAACGAAGTCTGTAAACACTGTACCTCAGAGTGAGTGAGTGAACATGAAAAGGACATGGCGCAGGTGGAAAAGTATGAAAAAAGGCAGGTAGAGGGTCGATCCCACCTAAAATAGACAGAATAAAAGAGCCCAGAACATCCCGCAGAAAGCCCTCAGAGATCAGAGGGACCGTTAAGTGCGACAGCACAGCCTGAAACCAAGGCACCTATTCTCAGTACCGGTGACACACAGGGCAGAATCACTGAGGAGCTTCCCAGTGAGTATATCTAGTGGTTTACCATGTTCAAAGCCTCGAGAAGAGACATCTGTCTGTCACCCTGATAATAGTAACACAGAACACAATCTTTGTCACATTTAGCTAATAAGTAGCACTCAGCATGACATCATGTGGGGGAACGAGAAAAGACGCCCCCCTCCAGGTGAACACGTCTTCAATGGCAAACGTACCTCAGTTTCTGCAGTAAATACAATGCCTTCAAGAAGCAATCACACCTTTGCAAGGTTTCCGTATTGTGTTCAGAGCTTCTAAGCTTTGATCCAGGACACTTCCAAACAGTCCAAATACACATGCAAGGCACTGTCCATGCTCCCGTAGTGCCATTTAGATGTTCGATTACATTGACTGGTCTTAAATATGTTACTACATATTTTATTCAATTCAGTCAACAAAATGACCCACCGAAGTTTTAATGAATGCCATCTTCTTCAAACTTTCTAGGAGACGATGACTCTGAAAGGAGGAAAAGTTAACATTAAACAGGAAAATAAACTGGGGTGCAAACAACTTTAATTGTTCCCGCCACTCAGCCCCGACAACTTTTACTGTTGCCATCCCACCCCACCATTTGGACAACAATTGCACCATTGTTGAAATCAGTTTGGGGGCCCTCTGAAAACTCAAGGAGCCCAGGGGCCTCTGACCACGTTAATATGCCTCTAGAGATCAGGTACACAACACAACGTTCCCATTACGGTGATGCAGAAAGAGAGCTTCCCACCAGCCCCAAGGCATGCTGGATCCTCTCCACTATGCCACTGTGGCCAAGGTACTGCAGGGAGATCCAAAGAGGAAGCGGCTGTAGATTCTCCCCCGGCTGAGTCCAAGTCAGTCCTGCAGCAAGAGCCTAAAAGGCCGAAAGGATAAATAAATCAAGCTGAAACAAATGAAACTAATGTCAGATTCTAGGGCCATTCTAAAGTTTTAACAAAAAGGCACAGAATATCCAAATCGTGGCCAAATCAGGGTGCCCTTGAACACAGACGTACCAAGGCCGGGTCCTCGTGTCTGTACAGGGTGACAGCTGGCATAGAGGGCAGCCCAAGCCACGGGCCCAGGGTCACAGTCATGCTGTCACACTTCGTAGCTGGCTGTCGAGATTTAGGAACCACATTGGCAGAAGGGCACACAAGAATGCCTGGCCTTCCCATATGTACACAGAGTCCGTAAGGAAACATCTAGACATACCAAAAGTGGGGAAGGGACACAGCTCAAAGCCATCATTGCTAGATTGACTCTGGAACAAAAAATGGTTCACAAGTTAATATTAACCTTCATGTATAAAGCAGTCGATTCATAACAGATTTTATAACATCTAGAGATACTAAACAGCTTATCCGTGACCCTCCCCTCATAGCATCCATTACACTATCTACCAAAATAATTTGCTAAGTATTTGCATATGTTTATCAGGCAAACAGCCATGAGGTATGACTGGTATGTGTGTCAGCCTGTGTTTGTCACTGAGGGACACACCTTACCCTTCTACATGAAGCCACATGCTGTGCTGGTCACAAAGGTCTCTCAGATGATCCAGCCTGTCCGTGTGTCCTGCACCTGCCGTCCCTTGGGGGTTACATGTGGAGAATTATCGTACGATACTAAACCCATGCGGGGCATTACACATAAATACCTATGTAAACAAAACCTTCAAGTTTTTTGTCGCACAAGAGAAAGATATCCATGGCATGTGAAATTTGAGGTATGAGAAGGTTTCCAAAATGAAGCTGTTGTGGGAATCTTGGAAGTTTCAGATCCACGTGTGCCGCTTGACCTCATCCACATATGCAACATTCCAGAACCAGAACAGATGTGCCATCACATGGAACACAGAGGGATGTTCCACACTCACCAGCATTCACTATCAACAGCAGAGGAAGCTTCCCCGATTCCACATCCTCCTTAATAATCCCGTCTAGCAAGAAAGCATCCTGCAGTAATAAAAACAATACCAAATGAGAACAGGGCTAACGCATCATCCTAACTGCAGCCGCACTCCGAAAATTCGTATCTGAAAAAGCAGTCTGCATGGTGCGCAACACATACAGCTCTGGAAAACATTGAAAGACCACTCCATATTTTGTGAAAATCGGCTTTTTTAAATCCTGGTTTAATCCTGCTTCTGCTGGCAGAAGGCTACACTGTGAGGCAGGCTGCTTCCAGGTTCAAGCTGTCAAAGACAGCAGTACACAAGGACAAGGTGAAGCAGGAGACACTGAGAATGACCAGAAACAAGTCAGGTAAAGGGTGAAGCAGCTTTCTAATGTGGCAGATGACCGTCAACTTATCCGGTAGTGCCTCATAAATCGGAGGATGACATCAAATTAACTTCTAAAACACTGGGAAATATTAAGTGGTGTGAGGTGCACTGCTAAGTTTGTTATGGGCTCCTAGAAGCAGGACTGAAGTCCAGTAAAGCAAAGAAGAAGCCCTTCATCAATGAGAAGCAGGGAAGAACCAGGCTGGAGTTTGCAAAAAAATATATATATTATACAGACACACACCCATTAATTGAGAAATGAGTGAAACTAACACTTTTGCCGTGGTATCTTGATTTTTCCCAGAGCTGTATGTATATTAAAACATTACAAAAATGTTAAGGGAATGTCATAGGTAAGTGGGTCACAAACATAACATTCTTACCATTTGGTGTTCAGATCCAAAAGCAGTATTACATGGCACAGTATAAAGGCATGACAGGGGCAGGCCCAGCTGGTGAGAAAAGGAAGACTACAACTGTCACAGACATGCCACCATTAGGGGATAGAAACTCAAGGCCAGAAGGCACAGAAGAAGCACAAAGAATTCTCGAAAAAAAAAGATGGCTTATGCCCATTTACTACTACTCGCTCTATTGCTACATTAGGTTCCATTTTATGCATCCAAGCAGGCTTTATCAATACACACTGTATGGAGCATTGCTCATTGTTGCCTGTACCGCTACACATAGCAACGGCTTTGAGGTAATCAACATCAATCACACTAATGTTCACTATCATCTTCTGAGAGAAAGGACAGCACCTCTCGAGAGGATAGGCATTCCTCTGTATCCAGGGACACGAGGGGAATACAGGACAATGGTGCCTTACAGGGCATATACAAGAGCAGGGCCGTAGAGGCACTGGCCCCAGCTGAAAGCTGATTGGCTCCCAGAGTGCTCCCTCCTTAGTCATTCACAGATTCAAAACATTTCATTGGCTAATGATATAGTTTGTGTGACTTGCGCTTACGTTGAAACTCCTAGAATAGTCCTTAGTGCCCTAGGACAGAAGAGGTCTGTGATGTCAAATTTTGTATGTGTGTTACTAGCACTCTTCGGTGAGGTACGCACACACACACACACACACACACACACATACACAAGGACAAGTATCAGCACAATTAGTTTGTCTTGGGGATCCTACACAGGCAAGATGCTGCAACAGTCAGAGGTGGACATTTCAGGTCCAGAAAGTAAAAATCCAAACCAGGATTTTGTTTCAACCAACTAGTTGTGTACTCTG
>JAODKF010000103.1:29330795-29343166 GCA_026779585.1 Mormyrus proboscirostris
GGGGGGAGGACACTCATGAACACAGACGAATTCTCAGCAGTATCATCTTCCGTTAAACTTTCATTTTAAGTACATGCAACAGCAGGCGCTTAATGTGAAAGACGTTCTGGCTCAGTGAACAAAATACAAACCTCTGCAGACTCAAGGTCTTTATTGTAGGACTTGGGTGGAAACCTCATTGCCTGTGGGACAAAAATGGCAAAAATTGTTACTTCTGTCTGTCTGGTCTATAATCACAACATGACAACTGGATTATTAATGTCTGGCAACATGCACTAAACACCATTTGCAGATGATGCATACTCGTAAAAATCTGGAGTAGAGATCATGGGGCTAATTCAGCTCATTTTTGCAGAGAACATTGAGGGGATTTGTAAAGGTAGTTTACCTTGACAGACATGTTGTGGATGTCCAGGCAGAAAGAGATCCTCTGGTGAAATGCCAGCTGTGGCTCCCTGGTGCCGTAGATGTCCATGGTCTCCTTGGACTGAACGTAGCCCTTCTCATGATTGATGCTAGCTTCGATTACACCGTCCCGGATCGCCTGGCACAGCAGAAACCGCACAATTAAGTGCCGGGCAGGGGGAATAATTTGTCGCTGTGAAAAGCTCTGAATCGTAATTCCCAATCCCTGTCAACATACTAGGCTGTGAGAGATCACATCATGCACCAGCTGTTGTTAAGACTTAAAAGGATCAGCCTTCATGCTACCAGGAGCTGCAGGTGGTGGGCAGGAATAACGCAGCATCTGACACACACCTTGGCAACAATGAACTCCGCATCCTCTGGACTGTCCAGCTGCAGCTTCACGGCGATGTCGGCCAGAGAGATGCGCGAGTAGGACAGGCTGATCATGCGAACGCCTGGGTAAAGAAACACAGGACTAGAATTATTTCATCCAGGAAGAAACTCAAAATGATGGATCACCTTACGGTCCACTGTTTATAAACCTGAACTCTCACTGGAGCAACAGATAAAAGAGTCTCTCAAAACTAACAGGGGTTTAGGCCAAAATCTTTATTTGACCACACAGCCAGCTTGGTGGCACGTAATCAGCACAATTTGCATTTACTGTTCACCAGAGTGTTCCCTTACCACACACACACGGCCGGGTCTGTGGCTCTGACCAGCAAGCATTTCACACACACTCACAAAATTAAAGGCGCTTAACCTCCTAATGAACTTTTGCCTTGAATTGCTGATAATACATTTAGTCCTCAAGGTTTCTGCCACAAATTGTCCTGCACTGATCTGAAGTTGATCACTGAAGGAGCCACTCACCGGTCTTGATGACATTGTGTCTGAGGCGGATAATCAGGGTGTAGGTGCCATCTGTCTGGAACTTCTCCCCAAACTGGTCCAAAACCTGATTGAATTTGGCCAGATTACCTGTCCTCACGGCTGCATGGAATAAGCAAGGAGAGGCCTTGTGACTGCATTGAAAAATGCATGCATCTACACGCAAGTTAAATACATCTTTCTTTGCGCATGCTGGGATAAACACCAGTGGCTGTCCAGTAAGGTCTCCCGGACAAGATACTTCATGTGTGGGACCATGCTGCAAGTGGGATTCCAGGGATGCAACCGTGCAATTCCCTTCCAAACAGGCACTCTGTGTTCCTACCCTGAGTCAGCAGAAAGTAAGGCATGAGGGACCGCTTCAGCGAGGGCTGTCTGAACTGCAGCCGGTCTGGGATCTCCCCCAGCAGAAGCTCTACCACGATCAGGAGCTTGTGTACCTGTGACCCGACAACAAATTAAGATGGGGAGGGGGCTTCAGAATGACAAGACAACAATGTGGGGAAATGGGGTTCAGGCACCAAACTGAGTCTGAATTTCTAGGTGGCAGAAAGTCGTCATGCTGTTAAACTCATATAATAAATGAATGTGAGCTGGTATTATGACTATATTCTCTGAGGGACGCAAAACTCATTACAACAAACAGGGCTGGCAGTAAGAGCCAAATTAAACACATTTAACTTCTGGTGCTCAGTGTACCTGTAAAAATAAAATAAATATAATTTGCCTTCCATATTTATAGTGCGACTGAACATCTAATACATAAGAAAAATCAAGCCTTTGCATTTGACACACAGATTTTTTTGTCTCTCTTCGTGATGTGTGTCATTAATACTAACAGTTTGTTTGAAGCCGACAGCGGTGTGCTGGGGGGCCTTTCTCAGGGCGTTGGTGAGCGTCCTCCTGGCCTCAGAGTACTCAAGCTGGATAGCTTTGATTCGACCTGTGGCAGACGTTTAGCATTAGCCTTTAGCATCCTCCATTAAATCAGGAGACATGGGGGCATGAGGAAAGAGGGTGGGGAGACAGTCATGCATTGTGTTCGTCAAGGCCTGCAGACCTGTGTAGTAGAGGTAGCGGGCCCACTCATTGTTGTTCGCCTGCTCGGGGAAGACTGACTTGGACACCAGCTTTTCTGCCTGGTCGTAAAGGTTATACTGCAGGTAGTTGCGCAGAAGCAGGTTGAGCAGCGTGGCCTGGCCGTCTGCGTCGTGACGCAGGGTGGCCGTGCGCAGGCGGGCGTGTAGGAAGCTGCAGTACAAGGGGAGCAAGAGAGCAATGCTGGTTTGGTGCGTGTTACACGGTACTCACAACAGACTAACTGTACAACCGGAAGTAAAGAACAGCAGCAAAGGTAGACAACTCGCGTGTGCTGAAGTGATCGCTCCGGTACACATCCGCTCCATGATTTCCACGAGCGTGATAAAATTTCTTCCCTTTTGGTTATCAAGAATCACACAAAATAATTTGTATAGACATCTCATTCAGAATTGGTTTTAACAATTTAATAGTTACAATCAAGATGTACCCTGGGATTAGGTTTGTAGTACAGACTATGTGACACGCTATTTGCCTGTAAACATGCTTTACTTTAGGACCACATGTAGGTCAACCAACCTTCGAACAGCATCCAGCTGGTTGAGGAACTCATAAACTCGGGAATGGTAATAGTAACATTTGGCAGCCACCAAGTCCAGAGCCCGACGATTTTGTGAGCTGATCTTTTGTAAGAGGTCATCTGACACCTTCTTAGCCTAAAAGGGGAGAGAGCACATGAAACAAATGCTCCCCCCCCCCCCCTTTAAAGCAACGGCGGTGATTAATCAGATCCTCCCGGCTGGGGGCCCCTTCACGTCGAGGTGCCTTCAGCGGGTAATAAGCTGCTGCTCTTACCTCATTGTAGCACTTGTTGTTGGTGAGATGAACCACCAGGAGAAGCTGGAGATACGCCTCCACCTCAGGAAGCAGAGGGGTGGCTGCTGCCTTGCCAGTCCTGGGACGGAACTGAACGTCTCCCTCTGTGTCCATAGGCTGGTCAAACAGAGCATGTGTACATGAGGCAAGGTGTCAACATCTCCTCAAAGGCCAAAACAAAAGCAGCGATGAAAATGGCAGCAATTAATGTACTAAATATACCAAAAAGGTCAGCACTAATTCATAGACTGGGAGCAGAAACCAGAAATAAATATCTTATAACAGTACACATAAAACCCTTCCATCTTCACAACTTATCCTGGTCAGTGAGGCGTGACGCCTATTCCAGGGAGACATCCATAAGGCCATAAGGCCATAAGGCTGGGGCATGCCCTAGATGAGATGCCAGTCCCTCACGGGAATATCACAGTACAGGCTATTTAGAGACATCAATTAGTCTAAGAAAAAAGGAGGTGGGATTTGAACCCTGGACCTTGGGGGTGTGAGGCAAGAGTGCCACCCTGAGCCACCATGCCAGTAAGAAACATTTAAAGCAATAGAACAACATATAATTCTTGATTTAACAGCAATGAAAATTACATGCATCCAAACAACATGCCATTATTTCCATATGTGAACTGACATACTGTACAGGCTACAAATAACTACTGAACTATACATTCAGGTTATGAACCATCTGCATTGTATTTTGCTATTGGTCAAAATTTCAGAATTAGCCAATAACGGAGTGACCTTTTGTGAGGAGGACAGAATTATCACTCACTGATTTAACATAATATCATAAGGGAAGCTCACGGCCTGATAGAGTGACAGGTTTTTTTTTTCCACCTAATGCTCTGTTTGACTGCAGCTCACCTCCTCCAAGAAACTCAGGAGGAACTCCTTCCCGGCGCTGTTGGCGGTGTAGAAGCCCGAGATGGCCTTATGCAGCACGTTGAGGTTTAGCCGCCGGCTGGTGGAGGGCAAAGCCCTGAGGGCACGCAGCACAAAGCGAGGCTCCTTTCCAGACACAGCCTTCTCTATCTGTTTCACATGCTCCTTGATATCTGACAGGCAGAAAAAAGGGAGCATGTGAGAGAAGCAGACATTTAGATAAAGCACAGAAATTTGGGTGGGCGTCACAATTAAAATCAAGTTTTCAAACATCAGACGACAATATTCAGAACAAACTGTAGCAGCAGAGATCACAATATGGAGAATAAAAAAAAAGGTTGCATTACGGGCTCAGCTGTCTACACTTTTCGTTTTGTTCTATTGCTTTAAGTCTAATGGTTTCGAATGTCTTGAGGTAAGGGTGTCATATTACTATACATCACTAAGCACTACTGACAGCTGACACTAAAACTACATTGACCAGCAGGGCCAGAGAGCCAGTCGGGAGACTCGGAGAATTCCCGATGGGCCGCTTAGCAGTTAACCAAAATAATTTTACAATTTTAAAATTCTACAACAACGCTTCAGTCAGACTGCTTGAACATTTCAATGTGGTATTATTTTTTGTTTTACTTGAAATGTCAGTAATAATGTTATCGAGATAATAAAACATGAGTCATCAATTATCAAGCTTCCCCCAGAACGATGAGAAAATTAGCCCACTCCATGCCTGCTGACAGTAAGAAATACAGATCACAAGCACTTAACAGATCATTTGCCTAAAAACAAATTGCATAAACAGAAAAATCTACGTTTATCTGTTTTTTTCCGCAAAAGAGTTAAATTTAGAGATTTAAGCGAAATGGATATTTTTCCACTGCAGAGTTACATTGTGTATAAAGGAGTCGAGTGTTCAAAACAGCCACAAAACCGGCAGCATTTTACAGCTACGGATACTAACAACCCGGGCGTTGACGTTACGTTTATTCATAAGTGTAAAACCTTTCACGCCCGTCATCGGGAAGAGTGTTTCCCTGTAGCTACCTTCCAGAGTTAGTGTGTCAAGCTCCTTGGGAGATTTCCCCGTCGTCGCGGTGTCTTCTTCTGGCATCTCCACATCCTGCGGCTCGGGGCCCGTCTCCGCTTTTTTCTCCGACTTGGCCTCCCGGGCCTTTTCCCGTCTTTTCGACGTGGTTTCTTTCATGATGCGCAGCAAATGCCAAAGCCTAAGCAATGAAATGAATATTTATACGCGTTCGGCCCGACCACAAACCAGTATTAGCGCAATAACTTCTTCTGCCCCTGGAAAAACAAGGAGAATGACTGGCAAGTATGAACTACGCAAAGGGGATTGTGGGATACAGGCTATCTAATCAAGCTCTCAACTAGGCGTGACTGATCGATCACAGAACGATCGCTGAAGATATGTTACTAACTTGCGCCTCTGGGCGGCAGGCATGTCTTCTGCTATCTTTGCTGGGCCACAGGCATGGTGTAAATAAGAGGTTCTGAATATTACGTTATTCTTTAAAATATTGAAGTGTTCAGTAAAAATATTTAGTATTTAAGCAGACTGTCTAGCAAATATGTCGTGTCACGATGAAATAATGTACTACTAAGTATTACTGAGTTTTAAAAAGATATAAATAATAGGTTACGTCATAGTGAGTCTTTAACATCAAACAGTAATATAAGTGATTATTTGAAAATTAATTCAGTGGTAACACTGGAAATATTGTAGATATTTTATTACTGCAATAATGTAATGAGTAGTTCCAAAACAGTTTTGATTCAATGATCTGTTTCTCTGTATATTAGTTATTAAAATGTGTTTTAGAGATAAGTTATTTCGCTTGAAAATAGACTGCGACACGTACGAGGGTCAAATGTCCTGGCGGCAAATGTAACAATTACTGTAAAATACAGCTTGATATGTATTGTTATGTAACTAGAACCACGGTTAGATTTCAAAGTAAGAGATAAGAGATAGGGGTTAAAGGAGAGGAAAGTGGTTCCCATGGCAACCCGGGGAGCACTGGTATGTGTAACAGTTGAGAATACCGAAGCGAAGGGCAAGCCCAAGTCATGCTTTCCCATCTCCAGCATGATATCGTGTGAAAAGTCACGTCCGCTGTAATAACAGACAAAGCGGATCTCCTTTAGCTCCCCCGGGGCAGCCGAGCGGGTTTTCGGGTTCGTTTTGGGCGTTAGAAGGGTCCACAGTAGCAGGTGCGTGCGTCTGTGTTTCTGTTTTCCTAGCGGGCTTAATTAAGAATAGGGATGACTGACTTTTACAAAAAGGTGTGCTTTTTACGGTTTCAGTGACAGGTTAGAGCTTTTTTGTTTTATTTGATTCTTATTCTGTTTGTATTTCATATCCCAATGTAGTATTGCGGTGTGATATTTTTTTATAAAAGTACCCAGCTCCACGTTTAGTTACTGGATGTATCTAATGCACATCTCTGGAAAGAACTTTCAGTTTCACTTATTTCTTAATTTATATGACTGTGCCTTTGTTTCTGCCACCTCCAGCCTGGCCTGCTTCTCATTCATGAAGGGCCTCTTCCTTGCTTTTTGGGTCTCCAGTCCTGCATCTAGGAGCCTATAACAAAGTTGTTCTAGCAGTGCACTTCACACCACTTAATGTTTCCCATTATTTTAGAAGGTCACTTGAGGTCAACCTCCAATTTATGAGACACTACCAAATAAGTTGACGGTCATCTCTGGCATTGGAAAGTTGCTTCTGCTCTCTACCTGGCTGAATTTTGGTTATTCCCAGTGTCTCCTGCTTCACTTTATTCTTGTGTACTGCTGTCTTAGAAATGTTGAGTCTGGAAGCAGCCTGCCGCTCAGTGTAGCCTTCTGCTAACAGAACCAGGATTAAACCAGGATTTACAAATGCGGATTTTTAAGAAATATACAGTGGTCTCTTAATTTTGACACATACACACAATTTTCTGACCTTCTTCATATTGTTGAGATTACATGTGTATTCTGAGATTAACAAAAACAGTGTTAAAATTAAAATACAGTACTGGCAACATCTGTGTAGTACTATAGAATTAACATGCTATCTTGGTAGTACTGGTTTCAAATACAGTATATATAAGCAGATACTTTAGCTGGAATTATACATACATTCATACACACACACGGTGGGTGTCAGTTTTAATTTTCACAAAACAATAATAGATAGAGTGAAAACTACTTGAGAAAATTGTAATATGTATTCTTGATGCAAGACCCACACAAGTGGCTGGCCAGTGTTCCGCATCCTTGTTCAACCCTACATGTTTGGTCATGGTGTTGGGTGTGTGTTGGGGGTGCTGCTGAAAATGGACCTGGTGGAGATGCTCAGGTGCTCGCTTATCACATGGCCCCAAGCAGCTCCTCTCGTGTCCGTCCTTGCACTTCAAGGTTTAGCACTCCCAAGGTGATCCACCTAGGGACTTTTTAATCTGCAACCCAATCTGGCACGGGGCTGTGCTCTGCTAGATTGAATGTGTCATTCTATCCGGCTCTTTGTGTCCCATTAGCCGATAGTGGTAATGTTCACACCAGTGTACTGTGTCTGCGAGGCAGGCTAAGAGGCTCACTGTTTGGTCCCCGCTGGAAGGCAAGCTGTTCTGAAATTTGAATTAACTGCAGCGTAAGTGGTAGGAACGATGCTGTTATCTGACCAGTGGAACTTGTTTGCATTTTGCCTGCTCCACTGTTGAGCTGCGATGATCGGTTACTGGCCCACTCCCACCCTTGTAACTAACCACGATAAAAACGGAAGATGTCAGAGGATGGGATGCTGTGTATCAGTGTTCTGTTGCCGTTAAACTCTGTGCTTGCTAAAAAAGAGCTGCTATTTGCAATCTTTTCCAGAGAGCAGACACTTGGATGATGCTGTTGTCAACGCAAGCCTGGCTTCCCCTGTGGTTCACCTATGATTGTGTGACTAAGCTGGCTATACCAATATAATGAAACAACACTTAGGGCACAGCATGCATGCTATTGCGGTCATGTTTTTTTAACTGAAGGATTCGACACGGGAAGAGACCATCCGTGAAGAATTATGCGCTTCTTATAAGCCATAACTTTATATCACTGCACAGGAAGATCTGATCGAAGTGTTGCACACTGGCCCTCAAAAACAATGTCCTTGAGTCTCAGCTAGGCTCTAGGCAACTGCAATTGTTTTTCACCTCAGTGGGGGAGAGAGAGTGATCCGTATCGGTGATGTATGGTGAGGAGTGAATGGGGGGAAGGAATAAAAGCCAGCCCAAACAAAAAACAAACATTGTTGCCAGAGGAATTCACAATGCTGGTTTGACTATTGATGCCTGTATGTTCACTCTTCTGCAGTCACTGAGAAAGGCCGGAGAGTCTGACTTTCCGGGCAGCCCGTGTGCATGCTGCCCCGCAGGACAGCAGAGTCCCTGGCAGGATCATTTTTGCCGCTTTTCCACTAACGTACAGGAACCATGCCGTACTGGAGCCGTACCACAAAGAGGGACTAGTTACCGGTGGGTTCCAGCTTGCTTCGGTTTTCAGCTTGGTGAAGCCGTTGGTGGGATTGAAGAGCGACAGTAACTTAAAATCAAAGAAACACATTTACCGGTGTGGATCATGAATTACTGTAACGAGTCCACTTGCAGAGTCATGCTTCAGCAAAACGGCGGTTTATTGAACAGTTAAAATAATATAATGTGATACAGTGTAGACATACATCAGGCATTGAAAGGCAGCTCAAATACAAATTAAGGGCAGTTCTTCACCCCCTTTATACCTCAAAAGACCCTCCCCAACAAGGTGCTGTGTGTAAGTGTTGTGAGTTTGAATATAAAGAGTGACCTCCTGGAGGGTGAGGATCCAGAGGCAGGGATGGAGCAAGACAGGATGGAGATTTTCCACGAGAGGATATGGTGCTGTCACTTCTCTGGCCACTGTAAATGCAGTTACTTCCTTAGCACCCTAGTGGTGGCTAATGGAACTGCCATTTCTCTTTCTGATGTCCTTATGATCGTAACTTGCTAACACTGTATTCAAATGATGAACCAAGAACATTGGGGCATCTTTACTACTTTCCCTTACAATCCCTATGTGCTTATTTCTACACCTGTGATACTAACGGAATTAGCATTGGCTTGTGTAAATTTGCATCACAAATACATTCCGTTCATCTATTCTCCAGTATTTTTTTAAGTAGGAGGCTGGAAATTTTCAGGTTCCAAGTTATCTGGAATGCATAAATACATGTGCGATGTGCGATACTACAAAGAATGAATATTATATTGAATATGCCCTTTGTTCATTTATATAATCCATTCACAGTATCTCCGTGAATGGATTATATAAACAGTATCTCCGTGCATTTTAACCAATCAGATGGTGGTGACACGGGTAAGCAGGACCATGTCGGCGTGGGTACGACTCACATAATTTACAAAACCGTCTCTTTGAGGTACAGCTCGGTACGGCTCGACCCTTGGTGGCAGTGGAAAAACGGCAATAGAGTCTCTATGGGAAGAGCTGTCTCTCTTAGAAGTCATAGGCCGTTTATGTTTATCGACACTCTCTCCTTAAAGGACGCCATCGGATGTTTGCCATGGCAGCTAGAATTTGAGATTTACTTTGACTGCCCTTAAAAAAGTCAATATCTCAAAAAAAAAGGTAAAAGCTGAAAGCCACAGTTAGTCTTTTGTTGGACTTAAACCACAGCCTCTTGGGACAAAGGCCTATTGACTAATTTTGTGAAAGCTGGCTCTTCAAAAATTGATCAAATCAACACATTGAAATATGCAAGGTAAAAATATGGTATACAGTAGCCATAAAGAAAATGCTAAAAAAACGTGTTTCCTTTTTAATTGGCTGTGTATTTGTTCATTTATTTTGTTATCTAGTTTCACAGTTGTGTGTCCATAATTTAAGGTTACGGGCCGGTGTCTCCCCGCCCGAGGAGGTGACCTTTTACGTCCTCACCGGTCCCACGTGGCGAGCAGAGACATCCGGCAGACCTGACAGCATCACTCCGCCACAGCGACACTGCTGTAATGCTACCCGTTACTCGATAGAGACCGAACAGCGATCGACAAGCTTGACAGTGTGGAAGGGTGCATGAGTCATATTTCACAGGCAATATTATTTACATGCATCATCCCAGGCAAAGACCCGCGCGTGCAGGTGGCCAGTCCCTGGCTGGTGTGGCTAGGGGGGAGCCCAGCTGCATACCGGGAGGGTGAGGACGTGCCGGGATTTCTATGGGTGCTGTCCGAGTTCCGTGTTCTGTGCAGCTACGGGACCCACCGAGACTGTCTCTGGCCGACCCTATTGCTCCTGGTGCTGAGTCTGGTTGCCTGGGAATGAATTTGGGTGAGGACCCTTCTAGAGAGAAAAGAAAAACATGCACACATAGCACCTGCTCACCGGTAATTCCAGAAGATGTTTCCAGTTTCTTGGTGACAGCGCTAGTGCACATGACCTCTGAAAACCTGTCCGCTAAGGGGAACTTTGCTGGCCACGCACACCTCTCCACGGGACAAAGACTGGACTACAGTCACCCTTTAGATGCTTCCTCACTTGTGACTGAACTGAACACCTACATAAAGATTTCATTGTTGGCCTCTCCTCTGCCTTGCTATGATCAGGAAAGGCGAAGAACTTGGATTAAAACTAAGGTACTTGTGTCTGAGCTTAAGTGTTCTAGTTTGTACTGGGAATGAGCAGTGACTGCTGTCAACCGTGAGAGGACATAAGAAATTGATTTTCTTGCTTGAATGACCATCGGTGGAAAAAACGCGAAGAATAGCTGCAAGATGCGGTGATGCCGTCTGGGTGTCATGAAGACGTGACTTTGAGGGTCAGACTTTCTCAGCTACACCTGCCGCAGGGAACTCGACAGCCCCATGTTTTAGAGACCGGAACAGGGAAACCCAGCAGGAAATTTCTGCCCTTTTACTCCCGTGTCACTCAGCACGTGGACATCGATCACATGGGAATTTAAAACGGAATTCTCGCCGCTGAATCGTGAATGGGTTAACGCATGAAATATTAATCGATGGTCAGTACCATGAACCAAATAAAACCTGAGGCAACGTCTTTGAGACCAATAAAACAACTGAAAATATTCCTGAGGGAATAAAGAAAAAACACTACCAAATAATAATATTATAATAATAATGTAATTGCCATAATTGTCACCCAGTAGAAAATCTATGCTGTAGACATAACAACTGAATGTAGCCTATTTGTCACATGCCAAAGAAAAGGCACATTTTAGCCCAACAGGAAGACAGAGTGTTACTTCTGAACCACATCCAACAGCAAGACCTGTATTTCCTTAGCAACTGCAACCGGCAACCAATCATGTGGTGGGTCTTACGAATCCATTTAATAAAAAGTTGGCGAAATGTATCTGAAATGTACGAACGTGTCCTAATACACACAATTGATACAGCAATGGATACAATGAGACAATCTGATCACAAGATGAACGAGGAGAAGCTTCCATTTGGTTTATTTACATTTTAACTGATATTGAAGTTGAAACTTGTTAGAAACACTGTCTCCAATGCAACAAAAAATTCAAAAAAAGCCAGATTGACTGGAGATATGACCACGGCAGCATACATCCAGTTCATATATGTGTGATCTCGGCTCACTATGACATTATATGGAAAGACAATCCAATGTCGGAAGGAGGGCTCTGGGAGATATAAGTGCGCGGTCGGCCTTCACTCCTGGGGAGGAGGGACGTATTGCTGGAATTGCCAGGAATCTCGGTTGGCCTCTCGCGCGACTTTCTGAGATGGTGCACTGAGCGAACACTGCAGCGATGAGACCCTTGTGGTTTGTGTCTTCGCTTCCTGAGCACATGCAGTAAGGGAGCCACTCAGCTACTGCGGGATCTTAATAGGCTGCTCCGGGATGAATTATTAATCCGAATTAGATACCTCGCTACTTCCTACATGGACTCTCGGAGCCACTACACCCTCCACACCGGTGCAAAGGTAAACCATGTTTAGCCGCCGGCGCGGCACAACCGGCCTGCCGCGTTGCCAGGACCTCAGAGTCCAGAGGCTGCCCCCCCCAAGTACTCCAGCTACACCAGGGTCTCTCAACCGCTGGTCCCCGGACCTTGGTATCTTCAAGCAGGCTCTAGTGGGCCCAAAATCTATATTCGGCAAATGTGGCTTGGTGAATGCATTTTGCCGGCCAAAAAAATACTACTGAGAGCAACTTTCTCACGGTCGGCAAAAATGACCCAGGAGGACTGG